>JBAJNP010010715.1:0-15999 GCA_036877545.1 Yasuhikotakia modesta
GAGAGAGAGAGAGAGAGAGAGAGAGAGTGTGTGTGTGTGTGTGAGAGAGAGAGAGAGAGTGTGTGAGAGAGAGAGAGAGTGTGTGTGTGTGTTGATTGCAGACACTGATAGCTTTATTCACCATTAAAAACAGGACACAGTGGTATAGTTTGTATGGTGTGGCTCAAGGCTTACAGTTTCTTTTAAATCCTGCTGAAGAATCCTCATTATTTCCCATTATTCTTCCTTATTTCCATCTGATTTAACAGTTTCACACTAAGACTGTTTAAAACTAAGATTTTTGTTTTGTGATCTTGATTGTGGAATACAGACTTTGCAGAGAGACTGTGACTCAATGAGGCAATTAAAAACTTTACCCTGCGTGTTGTGAGTGAGTACAGTAGCTCTCAAAAGAGAGAAAATGGCCACAATCGTGTAAATTATTACAGATTTGACATAAAAATGTATTATATGATACTATTTGTAAAAGCTGCAAGTATTGTTATTATTTATCTGCTATTTCTCCAAACATAACCAATCATCTCTTTCACTGCTTCATTCATCAATGCATCGGTTTGAAACAGATTGCAGTCGTAATCAATATTCAGTAAAACGCAGATTTGGACAAACCGCTGTCGTCACTGCGAGAGTAAAATATCCAGACACTTCCACATTGATCCTGCAGGAATCGATCTCAGAGCATCACATATTCATTTCTCTGAAGGGTTTTATTTGGGAAGAGGCCGGCGTGACGGGGGCAGATTGGCAGGCGGTGCCGCCCGCAGGCCCGGTTCTGATGGAGAGCTGTAGACGACGGTCAGGCAGGTGACAGGTTCCTCTTCCTGTCAGCAGTGAGGATTCCCCACAGACACACCGCGGCCGACAGCAGCTGCCAAGAAGAGTGAAACACACACACACATTTTTAAAACACTCCTATTTGTGCAACTTTCCTTCCTTTGAATGAATTTCAGCGTTTATCACTGGAGGGAACTTAAGAGTGTTTATATCCAGCTCACTGTTCAGTTTCATCTATTCACTGAGAGTTTACCTCACGCAAAGCGTTTATAAATGTCATTTTCTAGCATTGCTGCACTTTATGTTGGAGCCGTGGCCTAGCGGTTGAAAATGTTGAACCATGGAGCTCATGCAATGGTGATGGGTTCAGTCCTGCATTGACTGTAAAGTAATGCCCTCTTTACATTATTGGAGGGCAATAAAGTATTTATTTGTAATATTCATTCAGAGCAAATGCAATGATAGGATGATAGTTTTATGTTCTTCCAGAGATAAATAGTAAATATATTTAGACCACTCACAAAGAGATTTCAACCAGCGTAATAAAACAAACAGTTCTGGGAAAAACCACCAGCCCTGCTGAAATTGACTGACTGCTGGACCTGTTCTTACAGCCGCCGCAGATACGAATCGGATTCGTGCCGCCGAGGTGGCGCTGGTGCAACTGAATCAAACCAGCAACGCGCCGCAGTGATTGCGAGTTCTGGACTTATCGCGCGTCCTTCGCCCTTAACTGATCCAACCAAACAAGATTCAACACGCGGATTGGATTCAACGCGCGCCGCCACGGAAACATCAGCGCGAGGCGCGTTATCAAATGTTTTCAGGACATCCTTCATCCTACAGAACGATTCGCTCCCGCTGTCGGGCTCGATAAAGCGGCTTCTTCCATTGCAGAGGCCCGACGTCTGTGTTTCAGGACCAGTGAGCAAAATCTCTTCCCACTTTGCCATTCCATCCTTCTCCAATCAGCTCAGAGTTTGAGCTTTAGATGGGCAAACAGTGATGTGCAGGTTTAATTAAAGAGAGATCAGGTGCCAATGTCTGAGCAAACACCTGCTCCCCCATCACTTCACAATGTAAAAACATTTGGACTTTGTTTGGTGTGTGTTATCATGGCACAGGGAGGAAGAGGAAAAACAGACAGAGTTTTGCAGAACGCTGTGTGAGAAAATATTGTGAACCGATGCTGAAGATTTGTGATTGTATTGGTCACATACACAGTTATGTAAGCATACAACCTGTGGTGAAATATAGCGTTTTAAATTATAGATGTAATATTGTAAACGCTGTAAGGGTTCTGGACGGGCCTATAGCATCAATTTGGCTCTCTGCTGTTTTTTACATCTAGTTTGTTTCCAATTTCTTTTTACACAAGTATCAAATTGTTAAAAATAACCGCTGACTTGTGACTCTGTCAGCTTGTTTGATTATGGGATGTTTTCTGTTTTATATTGTACAAAAAAATACAAAAAAATGTGTTTCCCATCAACACAATGACAGAAATATTCTAAAGGACTTTTGACATCTGTGAGATTTAACCAAAGGTCATTTTTATCCCTGCGTAAACCAACAGGTTGTGTTGTTCACACTGTTATCCCAGGTTAAAATGGACTGTTTTCCCTTCATAGGAATATGTATAATGACCAAAATGTGTAATGAAAATCCTTTTCCTCTGATTTCTCTTTTCCCCAGGAGTTCAGCATTGAGGCCGGCGCTGAAGAGATGTGATGTTATAATCATGAACATTTATCACCGCAGAAACTCTCATAAAACACTGGATTCATAAAGAAGGGTCTGCTGTCCGTGAGCAGCCTTTAGCGTGCGGGAGTGACGGCGCTGTGATTTTATTAAGGTTAAGAGCAGATCATGTGATCTGCCATGATGGAAACACGGTTTGGCTTCGACGGAGCGCTGGTGTTTTGTCAGTGCAGATCCAGCTGGCCGCGGTCCATCTGAACAGCTGTCCTCAAACTGTTGCCAGACAGCCAGAAAGCAACGTTTTATACTTACAGTTTAACAAATAAATAAATTATAGGAGATAATTTAGTTTAATCCACTTACTTGTGCTGCATTTGATTAAAAAACAATATATGAATTGCCTCTGGCTCATTTTAGTTGCATATAAACACAAAACCAGGCCCTGACAGATCATTCTTAGCATGTACTTTGTCTCTTTAAGCATGCATAGTACATTTAATTAAATGTGTTTCTATGTCTGTTACATTTGCTGTCATAATAATTTCCATAAATCCCATTAAATGATCTGAATGACTGAAATTAATACGATATGAAATCATGATTTCGTTCCACCAAGAGGCTGGCTGTTGGGAATTGTAGTTCAATTATAAACCAGCTCTCGTTTGCTATAATGAAGGCAGTCCTGTTTAGGAACTACACGTCCCGTGGTGCATGTCGGCAAGCGCGGAAGTTAATTGGGGAAAATTGGAAAAAGACGCATAAAAACTTTAATAAAAATGTCAGGAAAGTTTGACGGGCTCGATCGCGAACAGGCCGTGAAAGTTGCCAAACTTTGTTGTCAAACTCAATCAGATAAAGGACGTAATGGAAGTTATTAAAGCTGGAGACCGATGGACGTGATTGTCCGGCTGCGCTTCAATGGTTTGTGCATCTGAGACCAACTTTTACACACGTATGTATTTGTGACTTTAACAAAAATGCACTTTAAATCTTTCTCTATTTCTGATCAGCACATAGAGGTTAAACGGGGTTTTGTCTGCCATTGGTTATTTATAATCCAGTTCTGCACAGAATGACCCACTGTGAAGGTTGCATGAAATTGTAGATACTTGGATGTCTGTAAAACATCTGTATCGGTTTATTAAAAGTGCAGAAACAACATGCACTTTTATTTACCATCGTTATAAAGAGGAACTTACTGATTCTAAGAGTCATACAGAGCATAACTAACAGACATGACAGGGATATAATCATGCACACATTCAATGTTTGTTTAAAAAATGACATTCAGTTTAAGGATAGATATGCTTTTAGATATATACAGTTTTTAGTGTTATGTAGTTTTACAAACTGGTTTTACTGTTAAACTTTACATGTAACTCAACACATTACCTGTGTTGCATGGAAGGCATTAAACCCCACAAATATTCTAAATTCATACCATGAATTGGTCTGAATGGAAGATGTATGATTTAACAGCCTAACACATGGCACACAACAGAGCCAAAGTACTGTAGAGTTTAATTGGACACACAGCTTTGATGTCAACAACAAAAGATCAGTTTGTTTGTTGATAAGCCTGTTTATTTTCTGCTCCATCCATGCACCATGCGGTTTGTTGCGCTTTATTAGTTGCATTTAGCGTCTCTTTTTTTCTTTGCTGTCTGTGACCCAGAACGACCCGTTTTTGGGTTGCAACTCACCAGTTAACAAGATGGAGAATCGATGAAAACATTGTTGGAAGGCCATTTGCAGGTTAGCAGAGGGGGGGAACGGAGAGCGTGCGGTTCAAACAGTGAGAGCAAGACCTGAGACTGTTCTGACCATGTTTATTTAGTTAAAAATGTGACAGCTGGATGCTATGCAAGATAACTACTGTTGCCTTGGTATGAATAACAAACCAGGTAAAACCACTTTACGCAATCGTTGTGATCCTGACTGGGTTCTGTCTGCGTTCTGATATTTGTGGCAACTAGCAAATGGTTGATAAACATCCTTTTACACGCGTTCCTCAAAATTCTGGCTGTTCAGAGCTAATTTCTCAAGTACCTGTTAACTCCATCATTGTCTGTTTAATTAATTTTTGGACGGCTTGTAAATGTTACAACTGCTGCAAAGTGAGTTTGTTTGGTTTTGTTATTTATTCAAGCTTGTGTTGTTTTGTGGTGATTAATTGGACTGATCTGTCATTAGCACAGCTTCAGTGTCACATATTTAATGTGTTTTATTTAATACAGATTGAAAGTATCTTGCCATGTTTAAGAATTTGATGCATCTAATTGAATCTCGCTATTAATAGCCGCAAATTAAATCAGAACAGTGTCTCTGTCTGCTAGACTGCCTCGATAATTTTCATCCACACAGGCATATCATTTTATCCAATACATCCCCTGGTATGCTAACGATGTTACTGTAAATAAACCAAGAGAAATTATTTGCCGCCTGCCACTTACAGTAACCAATATTTGTTGACATCTCCTGAGAAGACAAATTGCGAGCATGTTATTGACGAATCCTAATTTGGAAAAGCAGGTCCCAAGACACCGGAGATCTCCACGGCCAAAGGACAATTTGTCATCATTATCATTAGCAGGTCAGTTTGGTTTCATTACTGTAGTAAAATCAGCCACAGGACTGTGACACATTCAGAAACCTGAGGGTTTTATATAGCACTTAAAGGCAGCAGGGATTGTAATGAACAGCAGCTAATTTTGAGAGGTTATTATAATGTTTGCTGTGAGTTTGGAGGGGTTGTGTGCCTCATGTTTGATGACATAGTTTATCATAGTTTATCATGTATATCATAGTTATACATAGTTAGTTTGTTTTAAACAGACGTGTAACAGCGTGACTTTGTATTGTTTGATTATTAGAGACTTTTGTCATGTGACCTTTTTAGTTCTTCAGTAGTTTGTGATTAAATGTCACATTTTGCCTGAAAGTTCAAGATGTTTAGAGTTTATTAATTAAATCAGGGGAGCTGTGGTGTAATTGTGAGAATTAATTACCCCAAATCCTCCTGAAGATTTGAAGAATTAATTATCCCCAAATTTTTAGTTTTTGTCAATTTCTGCCTGTTCAAGAACAAATCTTAACATGTCCTTGTGAAATCCTATTCCGAGTGTTTTTTAACTGTGTGGCTGTGTTTCTGATGTGTTTAATGTTGTTTTCAGACACAGATCAGCGCTTTAATGTGAACAATAACTTCCACTAAGGAGTCTTTTATAGATCACAGTAAATCAAAGCTTCAGAATGACTTTGGAAAGGCATTCAGATGTGATTGCCCATATAAGGGTTAAACCGTCTGTAGAAACCTCTCACTCGGTGGTGATTTTTCTTCATATTTGTGACCGTGTGACAGATTTGCGCAGGACGAAACAGATGAAACTCAATATTCTCCTCAGATCTGAGAGACAGTGATGAGCCACTGGAGAGACAGTCATCAATTCTCAGATAACTGACAGGTATGACAGCACTAAAGGAAATACAGGCTGCTGCTCCTATTGGTCGATGGAGTCATGTGATCGACTGTCTACGTCGATTGCGATGCCAGCGAGCTATTGAGGTTTCTGATAGATTTTAAGGCGCATAGCTGTGCGGAATATGAAATAGTGAACACAGATACGCTTTCTCTGTACAGCGAGAAAATCAATTGTTAAGTATGTTTGTTACTAAGGCTGCAAAACAGCTGGCGATATGCAATATCAATTTGCTTTTATAGATGCTGTTATTAGAAACGTATTCTATAGAAATTTTTACTGAAAGACACGTTTGTTTGTGTTTGCAGAGTGACGGAGTGAGCTGAAGTCATTTTTCTCACCTCGTAGGTGTTTGTTATCTATCTTACATTAATTACTTCAGTCAATAATCAGTCGCTTTCAGTGGTTTTCATGTTTCTCTGACGACACAGAAAACTGTGTGGCTTTTCAAATAGCCACTGACCTTCCTGTCTGATCTCTTGACTGGTCACTCCTCAGTTAAATGGTGCATAACAGCGACGTTTATTCTCCATCAGTAATTTAGATAATGGCAGGTGTGAATCGAACCCAAACCTTGACACAGAAATAAAGCGCATGAGAAAAATCCCCAGTCTGTGACTCATTTTAGTCCACAATAGAAAGTTCAGAGGGTCTGAAAGTGCAGTTATGAAATTATGACTCAAATGGGTAACGTACAGTCCACAGCTAGCATGAACAGTCGTCTCAATGATGTGTATTCAGACATTAGCACTCTCATGTTGTGTTTTGTCTCCACAGGGTTTTGGACTGTGTTTGTAAATCTGCAGATTTGTACACAGGTAATTTTCACTTCATATCAAAAGCCTCTTTATTAGAATAATTATTAGATGATTGTTATTTACTGAAATGTACTAAAGTGCTCAGATAAGCTGATACAATTCCTATAGCTTTGGGCTTCATATGTAACGTTGCATATTTAAAGAATATATTAATTTGATGTTTTTTTTACTTGTACATCCTTGATACCGTAAATGTGTAATTCTAACATGACCCAGACTTTCTAATTAAGTGGCACCACGACCATCCGCCACGTGTTGATTATAATCCCACCTTATAAACCATCTAACCACATCCACCCAAAAGAAACGAGGCTTCGGCGGAACCCTCACTAAGCCGGAAAACTGCGTTTGTTTGCTGACTTGTTTGACTCGCTGAGGTGCCGTTTGCGCTTCGATTGGAGCAACATTCTCCCGCAGCCGAGGACAGGAGCGGTCGCCTCTGAGTTCAGCTCCGCACCTGCGCGTCTCCAACATGTCCCGATTCAAACCCGTCAAACGCCGCTGTGCAACATGAGATCCCATCGCACTGTTCGGATTGACGCTTTGGAGTGAAGGTGAGATCAAATACTTTTTACTTTAATGCATGTGTGTGTAATGGGCGCGTCTCCACCAAACTTTGGATGTGCGTAAGGCGCTTTAGCGGTACTTGCGCAATGTGAATTAATTATGCGGGCTTTTCTCGAGGCATCGTGTGGTAATAATTTGGTTTAAAGTGTGTGCTTTAAGGCTGTGCCATTTCTCCAAATGAATTGTTTTATTGTCCTCCGCCTGCAGTGCGTAAAATCTACAGCGCGCTCTTTGCGCACTTGTGACCCTTTCGCGGCGATGTGCCTTTACGAAAACCCTCCGGCTGTTTGGTGAACCTGGCTACTGTAAAACTGTTCTCGTAAGACACAGATTGTCTGTTTTGCGTGTCTTTTATGTAAAGGAAAAACCGCACAGGTGCTTTGTGGCATGTCAGGGCATTGGCAATAATGTAGTTTATTGGTTACTCCATATAAGGCTTTTCTGACACCAATTACGTAAACGACCAGGCTGGTGTAATGAGAGGAGTGTGATCGCATCATGTGTTTAGCTTGTCTACAGTCCTGTAGTGTAGCTACATTAGCAAGGGTTTTTCCCACATTTAATAACTCTAGTTTAATAATATGCATGTTTTCTTATTAGGTGCCACGATCCATTATATAAAAAACACAGTTTTGGATAGGACATCATCCTGTGGAGAATCACAGTTTTAATGCATGTAACCTGAACACCGTCACACTGAAGACTTACAGTCCAGATATTTCAAACTAATTCTTCTTGTTGGACTTTTTAAATCTGGCCTACTTGTTTTCTGAGGACTGCCGTACCCCAGCCTCATTCGTAGCCCAAATCCACCACCTACTTCATAACATTTTGCAATCGTTTCTGGAGCATTTTATTTCTGTAGCGCTTATTTAGATTTATTGCTTATTGTTTAATAATGCAAATGGTTTTGGTTTATTTTTAGCTGTTTCTGTAGATCCTCATACACATAATGCACGCAGGTATCACAAACAAACCACTTATTAACTTTATTAATAATACCAGTAAGTGTCTGTTTACTCAGGAATTAAGTGATAGACTCTCTATCTTACTGTTTCATTTTATATTTAATCACTGGACCCAGATGCCATAAATATAAAGTAGTTAAATAAAATAAATTCTACCTTTAGGACCCCGCGGATGGCGTCGCCTATTTAGTATTGGACAGAGGTGCTTAAAAACCCTTTTCTGTACCCCAGCTCCCTCGCCCCTTTGTTAAACTACAGGAGAGGGGGGCTGTTTTGTCCCGTTGGTGTCTTCTCCAAAGTCCCACCTGAGTCCCGGCTGCTGTAGGAGAGGGAGAGAAACGGTGATGTTGAGTGCATGTGTGAAACACACGGAGTGTCCAAGCGCGTAATCTTCCCAGCCATCACTTCCCGCCTTAACACACGCGGTAAGAGCGCGCGAGGCGGCAACGCGTGCGACTAACGCCCGTTCGCCGCTCTCGGAGGCTTAATTGGTGTCGCTCGCGTCCCGTTCGGCGCACCGACCGAAGCGTCGTGGGCAAATCGCGCAAGTATCTCCAGATATCTGCTTTATCCTCTCCGCGCCATTACGCAGGGGGTCTCCTGTTCGGGGGGCTGTAGGGCGGGTGAGAAAGAGAGTTACGGACACTGGAAGTTTAGTGAGGACGATTATTTACGATTGACGGGAAAGACGATGAAGAAATTGAGGGATTTGTGAGTTTGGGACACGAGGAGAGATTCAACCCGTCTTCGTTTTCTGTGGTGCCGAAACGCTGGTTGGATACTAACAATAGTGATAATAGTAATAATCTGATGTTGGTTTTGCTCGGTTGACCTGGACGAGATTGACGGGTTTCTCCGGTGTCGGTGTTTAGTCAGCCCGTTCGGTTCGGGTGGAGGTGGGGATCCCGTTTTCCCGAACTCATCACATTGGGATGAACGCAGGCGTGTTTCAGAGGATGCCGTGCGGTCATTTGTGAACTTGTTGAACACCCAGCGGGACCCGCAGGTCCGGAGCTCATCTCAGCACCGTGAGTATTGCGTCCCGTAAGTTTCACCGCGTTTGTATCGGTATTTGAGCTGCTTTTAAACCGCTAGTTAGTTCATAATTTTATTACGGGCTCCGGCTGCGCGCCGCGTCGCGTTTTTAACTTTCCTGAGCCTCGATTCAAATGTGTTTAAAACAGTGTTTGGTTTACTGTCTACTGCTGTCGCCTGTGATGGAAAACATGCATTTGCAGTATCTCTGTACGTGTTAAATCTATTGCATTTGTTCCGGTTAAGTGGATGAAAGATGTGCAGCGCATTTCAGCACCTCGGACAGCGCCGGTTCTGCGGGAGAATGAATGCGCACGCGCCCCCTCGTGGCAGCATTGCGCTTTATCGTCTCCATACGTGCAGGTTGCATTTACGCACGGTTAACTCTTACCTGTTATGCCCCAATTTGTTTTAATCTCTCAAAATGGGTCATTTATGATGGTCGAGTCAGATACTAGATTAAATTAGCAGCTAGAGCCATTAGCAGATGAATTTATATATGTTTACATATATAGACCTGGTTGTTTTTAGCTTCTCTCTGTTTCAAAATGTATTTTTTTCATAATTAATTGTTCTTTTTATGTTTAATATTTAAACTGGATAGATAGATAGATAGATGGATGGATACAGATAGATGGATAGATAGATTTGTAGAAACAGCTATGTTCTGAAAGCTAGCCTGTAGAAATTATTTGATATATTACCTAAAAACTTTAATTGAACAGCCAGATTTATTATGAAAAGTTAAAGTCTCCACCTCTAGCCAGAAACATTAAGTCTTTCTTTCTGTTGACGCTGTTTTGAAAGTGTGTTATGAAAAGTGCTATTTTGATTAAAATGGACTGAAGGCATTAGTTGGAGTAGAGGCTAAATTTGTTCATATGGAGAATGGAGAAATTGTGAAGTATCAGTAATCGTCAGATTTATTACAGACAGCGAATGTCAGAGTTAGCAACAACACTCACGCAAATGAAGAATGAACATAAATATCGAGCTGTAAAATGATTATGATTTCAAGCTTCATTCTCCAGTAGGATATTTTGAGCCGTCTGACGTGTCGTGAAGAAAACTGTGTTCCACAGCAGCCTTTTAGGAAAGTATATTCAATAATGCATAAGATGTTTGGATGTCACAGCAGAGTGTGTCTGGAACTGGAGAGTGAGGTCTTGAGTGTTTGTAGGTAGACGACACTGTTGGAGAAGATCGAGAAACGACCGCTGGAAGCTAAGCTGCGCGACACAAATGGTACGGCGAGAGTCGAGAGGGACCCTGTCAGGCAGCCGGTGCCTCACACACAAACAGAAAGTGACAGAACATTCTGGAGAGAGACGGAAAGGAAGTGAAAGAAAGAAAGAGAGAGAGAGGGAATACAGAGCAGGGAGGGAGAATCGAGCTCAGCGTAGCAGCTGAGCGCAGAGATTCGTTCCTTCTGAGGCCAGGGACCTGTCTGCTGACAACAATCAGATTGCATTATGGGATAGGTGTTCTGCCCGGTTCAGTGGCACTCACGGGGTGTAGACAAACCTGAGCTTTGATTTCCTGATCTACTGACAGATTAAGTCCCACAGTCCCACGATCATGCTTTCTGCCTGCGATTGCCACACGTTAAGATGAAAGAAAGATCTCGCACCTGAATATTAGGAGAGTTGACGGATCAGAGAGGAGAGTTGTGCTGTGACTAAGTCTGGATTAGAGCAGAGATCATCAGACTCTGTGGGTGAATGTGTTGGGCTGTCATGTTTAGGGAAACATGTTCACTCCCTGCTGCACCGAATGTTTATTTATGAGGCCTGTCATATTGGCAGACTGTTTATGTTAGAATCGCTGATCCTGTGCAGTCTGGTGCCGAAATCCCGAGAGCGCAGGTCTCACCAAGATCTGCGCCTCCCCCAATATCAGGCCGAGAAACCAGAGACAGACAGAGAGAGAGAAAACAGGGTTTGGGTTAGAGAGAGGTAGAGATTCACATTATTTAAGATGGTATATAAAATACATCAGACTTGTATCTGCTCCGGCAGGTCTGGTTCTGTTGGGCTCACACAGAGGTGGTCCGCTATGAGTTCAGATATGCAGGCATGCTTCAGTGGTCCTGGGGATGAGATCGAATCGGACACCCAAGAAAGGAGGAGTGTGTTTCACAGTATATAAGGCCTGAGGTAATCCGAGCCCCTCCTGGTTCTGTCAAGGTCGAGTGGAACCTGTGATTTATTGGAACAAATAAATAAAAATAATAAACGTTTGACTTACTGGCGAAAACGTGCGTATCAGTGTGTTTTTTTTTTTTTAGATGAATCTGATATTTTGAGAGGCCACGCTCGCCCCAGTGAAAATAAATCTGGTTACTATAGCTACTTATTTCTGTAGGGAAAATTGAGAAATTTACAGTCGGTTTATTTTATGGAATAAAAGTCCGATTGGAACGGTTAAATTGGTGAAAGTTATTGATATTTCTTTCAGTTACGTCTAAAACATACAGCTGGTGATGTTTAATAAACCGGTGGACAAATCTATCAGACTAAATTGAATTAGAATGTTTTTGTATTTTATAAATATGCAAAATATAGATGTTTGATTTTGCTGAATCGCTTGTTGCTAAAAATCTCATTGGTTCTTTTATTAAATTTTATTGGAAAACAATGAAAAAACAACTTTATTCGGAGTGCTTGCAAAACTGTAAAACTTTATCTTTTCTGAAAGTGAGATGTATGGGTAACTACAGTAACCAGAATGTGTTTTCCACCGGCTGGAAATCCCAGCTGCGGTGTACAGCGCTTTACGGTTGTGTTTATTGTTACACTGACAACTGCCAAGTTACAGTGGGATTGTTTGTGAATCCCCTCATCGGGGTCTCGTATTAAATATGATGGATGTTGTAGAAGGTGACCTGCCTCAGATCACTTTCCTCTATTATAATACGTCCCGCGGTCTGTGCTAGCCGCTCCTGACTCGCTGGTAGCTGAGGAGAATAATTATGAGCGCTGGTATGTGGATCACAGCTCACCATAACAAGAGGCATGTGTGAGCTTTAATGTGCCCTAGACGCTTATCCTCCCTGTATCTCTTAATGGCTCATTACACATCATCTTTCCTCCCTCTCTTTGTCTCTTTGCTCTGTTTTACTGGACCTGCCAGCGCTGTACTGCCTTCTTCTCTCCACAGTTATCAAAAGTTACCCAATTGGTTTCATTTTATTGCCACCTGTTTTTCCCAGTCTCCGCATAACAGCCTCACCTGGGGATCTGCCCCACCTGTACTGAACCCACACCACCCTCTCTCTCTCTCTCTCTCTCTCTCTGTCCTTATTAAATCTGGTGGATTAATCAGTCCAGGATAATGGCCATGGTGATGAATGTGATGTGTTCTAATGGGACACGGTGATGCTTTAAGATTCCTGAAACATCTGACCTTTTTTCCAATACTGCCAGTTTTCATTTGGATGAATCCATAGGTTAAATGTCTCAGTCAGGCGGTGGATGAGTGAAGAATTATGTTGTTTTTTCATTTATCTCTTTTGACCTTTAAATGCGTGTTTGATGCTTTGGTAATCTGTATTGTGTTTTCAAAATTTAAATACTTAAGAGCTTTAAACATCCCATAATATTTGGATAAATTGGACAATGGCATAAACACCTTTTTGTTTACTGCTCAGTCTAGTAACATATTGTGTAATTTCATGCCCTGTGTTTTTATAATTGGGAATTATGCTCTGACATGCGAACACACACCCTGTTTGGTGAATTTACCTTGACAGCAGTTGTGCAAATGATCCTGAACACGTTAAGTTATTCTCTACAGGCCTCGTCTGAGGCCGACCCGTAGTGAACCGGTGTTCTGATCCGATCTCACCGCCCCGCCTCTTTTGGGGCACACAGGGTTAATTGATCACTGTGGGGCGGGTGACTGACGATTGTGGGGTCAGCAGCCGTATTGACTGGACAGACTGATTAACAGCCACTAAAATGCTCCTGCCCCCCTCTCAAAGCGTTTGGTAAGTCCTCGTCAATTATCCCTCTGCCAGCCTCCTTCAGAAGAAGTGTCAACCTTTGCTCTCTCTTCATTTAGTAGCTGTGCGGTGCAGAACCACCATTCTGCCAGGCATGCATACAGTTTACGACTCTAACAGCCTGTATGGATTTCTCTTAGCAAACAGTCAGAGAATTACAAACTCGGTCCATTTCTGATTTTGCAGACATTGTGTGACAGGAATTTGTGAAAAGGTTTGTTGTTGAAATGTTGTGGCAATTAGTCTTTTTACACATTCAAAATAACTCATTGGTTTAAGGTTGTTTGTGATAAAGCACTGTTTTATAAATTACATTTAAAGTGAATAAGCCAATAATATAATATTGCATTTTTTAATACTAGCTATAAATAGCATGCATGGCAGACCACAGTACGTGCTGTATTTAATGTTGTTTAATTCTGAAGCGTCACATAAGAGCAGAATCTTGCGATGTGACGTTCCTACAAGTTTCTTAACTTGTTGAAGTTTCTCATTTTCAGAAGCCACACTAATGCCTGAGAGAATAAATCACAGGATCGTTGTGAATGAATAAAGATCTCAGGACAACAGGATTGTGAGACTGAAGATAACTCGGATGAAGGACTTTAAGTGCACTTGTCACCGCAGGAATCCATCAATAATTCAGATTTCAAACTAGCGCCGCTAACAGCAAAATATCTCAGCAGTCAGTGAAGGGATTCACTCACCTGCAGAGCTAGAAAATACGTTTGAGGATTTTGATTTAACCTTATGTGCTGTTTTTTGTTAAGGTCATTCTTGTTTTGTCACATATTAATGTTAAACCATAAAGCTGCTTCAGAATCGGGTTCCTGAGGTGTTTGTGTGCTCGGTGTGAGCTGTGAAATATTTAGATGGTGAGCTTTTCATAATGACAAGGAAACACATTTAATGGTGCTACAGATTGTGTATAATCTCCCAACACAAGCGGTTTACAGGCATCAGAGTGACTCCAGCTCACTGCTGAGCAGCAGATAACATGTTTCTATAGTAACTTTTGTGAGTGTAACCTCGTGAGTTTGCCTGCTATTCACAAACTCATTGGTTCCTTCACAAAACTCAACCGTCAGTTTTGTGTTTATGGTTTGATTTATAACCTCTTTACGTTATGTAATTTTATTTACATGTCTTATGGTGTCGTCCTTTATATTTAGATTCTGAAGAAAGTGTTTTGGCGGAAGAGAATGCAGTCGTAAGGGATTGTGGGTAATGTCAGGAGTGAACGTGTGAAAGCTCTCAAGATTGAGTTTTCTTTGATAGCCTTTTAGATATCTGATATTTCTCTGTGAGGAACACCAGACACCTGACTGGCACCACCACAGAGAAGTTGGGGGGCTAATATCCCCTCGCTGTCAAATTCCATCCCCTAGCTGATGTTCACCATCACCTCTCGTTTTTCTGCGCAGAGCCTGGATGCCAAGCTGCCACAGAGGATGACTGACAGAAAGCAAAGCTGAGACGGCTGTCAGTCAACATCCAGCCAGAGGAGATTCTCCAGTGTGTTAGAAGATCTCTCCGGTTCAACAGATCCTCTCCTCTGCCTCGGCTCCTGTTATCTCCGCACCCCTGACCCTACCTATCGGAGACGGTAAAGACCAGAGGTGGACACAGAAGCAGCACGGCTTGTTCTCAGCCCTGCCCAGCTCATAATTGCCAACAGGAAGTTGGCATGCTGTCACACCCCCTCTGGCCCACGCTCAATAAAAATTGGATTATTTTGTAAAACAGCATCTCCGGTGTGTTTGAGAGGAAGTGCATCGTTTCATCGCAGCGAATCATCTGTTCCGCATGAAGGAAGCAACCATGCATTTTCCGCTGCTGTTGACGCTGCAGGTATCATGGCTGAGCGTGTGTCGGGGCACACAGCACTACCCCACCACCTGGGGTCACTACGACTTGTGCAAGTCTCACGGCTACACGGACGACGGTCCCACCTGGTACTACATGGCCTGTCAGCCCGAAGCCGCAGACATGACCAAGTACCTTAAAGTGACCCTGGACCCACCCAACATCACCTGCGGAGACCCACCAGAAACCTACTGCGCCCTGGTGAGTCCTGCCCCCGATTTCATCTGTGTTTACTGTTGTTGCTGTTTTCATTTCTCCATTTGCCCACAGTGCAAATATATCATGTTTTTAAATACACACACACACACACACTCTCATTAACTTTTGGATAATGTGACATGCAAATGTGTTTCTAACCCCACATGCATTTTATTTCTCACTTTTAATAGTTTTGAGTGAGTGGGTTGCGGTTTAATTTACAGGCGAGAGGACCGAGTTCTCACAAGGACCTGATAAAATTAATTTCATTCATTTCAATTTCCACACATAACATCTGACCCGCCTTCAACATTTACACCATTAGAAGTAAATGAGCTGCTAATAAGGAATATTGAAGCAGAGAAGTGTCAGCGTGTGAGCCGTGTCCGTTTCCTGCGCTGGGTCGCTGGCCGCTTTTCATCATCCTCAGGTTTGATGAAATGTGTGTGTTTGTGAAGCACTTCTGTGGTTACAGCTGGAATCAGGACTGAATGCAGCAGGCAGAGACAAACGTGAATGAAAGAGGGATTTATAACAGGTTTTCTGAGAAAACGAGGGGTGTTCGTCTTTCATGAGGAAGTGTTTAATTA
>JBAJNP010010716.1:0-15998 GCA_036877545.1 Yasuhikotakia modesta
AGTGATTGAGCCAGAGGAAAACCTTCCTAAAATGTTCAGGATGGATGAGGAAGAAAGACTCAGCAGGGTGCGTCTATTTTCTCTGGCTATTTTTGACAGTCAGTTGTAAGGTGTCCACGACAATCAGCAGATCTTTCAAAGCCATTTCTGACCATTCAGATTGTGACGTAAACCCAATAGCACACCATCATAAATGCTAACCGCTAGTTTTAACCATAATTCTAGTACTACTGTACTATTGTCTAAATGTAGTATATATATAAATATATATAGTTAAATTTTTATTAACTTAACAAATGACAAAGGTTTTCAGTGATGCGCTACCGTTT
Source organism: Yasuhikotakia modesta (assembly GCA_036877545.1). Classification (NCBI taxonomy): domain Eukaryota; kingdom Metazoa; phylum Chordata; class Actinopteri; order Cypriniformes; family Botiidae; genus Yasuhikotakia; species Yasuhikotakia modesta. Next base: position 330 of record JBAJNP010010716.1, read on the forward strand.
GAGCTACAGGTAAAATATTACTGTTTTTCTTTGTGATTTAATAATTCATGATTCAACAGTCTGAAGAGGAAACAGATTTTAAAAGATAAGAGAATCATAGATACTTGAGGCTCAAAGCTATTGCTATCTCACAGCCTCTGTTTTACTGATAGCGCCATCAGCATAATCTTCCACCCTCAACAACAACATCATTAAAGTCTTTTAGTTCTCTGCTCGCTCTGAAATGCATCTTTGCTGTTTTAATTCTCTGCAGCGGTGTTTGGGGGGTGAGCATGGAGCCATTGACTCCAGGTTTTTTCATGACAGATCCTGTCTGAATGTGTGACCTATAGGGACACCCATCTCTTTAATGAAACAGCCTGGACCCTGAATCACCATCACCTCTGCTGCTAAATATAGATGCTGACCTAGTAAATGACACGGTGCAACAGTTGAGTAAGATACACCTGTCAGTAGGCCTCTCTCTCTCTCTCTCTCGCTCTTTCTCTCTCTCTTTCTCCTTTGCTCCACCTTCACTCTCTATCCCATAAACACACAACTACACATACAAACAAAAGCACACATGCTCTTTATGAAATATCAGAGCAGGAACATTAAGAACTAAGTTTCTGAAATAAAGAAAATCTGATACAGGGAATAATTGCTTTATTTTTTAATTTTAATGTTCATTGCTAACAATCAAAACTTGTTTTAAAGCTAAGTAGCTGTAAAGCTAGAGTAATTAATGTTTTGTCTATCCCTCCATTTATTTTATTGTTTTGTTTTGTTTTTATAATGAATGAATTATTGTTTATTTCCTGACTCAGCCCATAGATTTGTTAATATGATGATTGGGACAGTCCTGTTTAATGTACATTTAAATGCAATCTGCATTTGTTGATGACAATATCACCATAATCGATGATGATCGTGCATCTAAGAGAGACTTTAGCGTGCATTAGCGTTCCCGGTGCATCTGTCGAGGTAAACAGATGAGCTAATTATACTCATCAGGTCTGAGCTCTTTAATAAGCTGCGCCTAAGTGCTGCTTACCGCCACATTAATGGTCAAATTTGAGTTTTGGCTGTAATAAAAGTACCTGATGGAGATCCGTGAGAGAGCATTAAAAGGGCTTTCTAAACATAGACTTTACTAAGTGATAGAGGTCACATGGTGTTTAAATGTATTCATATTTATGCAAATAACAATCATCTACGTACAGATATTTATTGCATGAATTTATCACTGATCACAGCACTGGGGATAGACCCACTGATCATGTGATCACGCGAAAGAGAAACAGGGTTATTTTCTGGCTGTGTGCTAATATTAATTATGACTAAAGGCGGTATGAGACTATAGACGTCTGTTAAAGATTCAAGTAGCTCCAGTATTTGTAAATCTAATAGAAACGATATGGTTGAAAAAAATTCTGTCTGTACACAGAATTGTTGATTTTTATAAAACTTGTATTAGCTGAGGCCTTAAAACAAATGTGTTAGCATCGTTTGCTATGTTAATATTTGTTTAATGTATTTCACAGATGAATACACAGTTTTCCATAGACTTTTGCTGTTTTCATACACAGGTAGTTATAAATTGTGTAAGGTAATCTAAACATAAACTGTAAACCTTAATCTTTTGCTCAGATTTGTCAAAACAAATGGTTGGAAAACACACACGGTGTACTGTTGCTTTAAGCCCTTTAAAGAGAACACAATTGCCAAAACACAGGGAGAAAGATTCATTAGCCTCAAATGTGGATACCTGCAGTTAGCCCAGCAAAGTCAAGCCAACGCTCACGTCCTGCCAGACTTTAAATGCGGCCCACATGCTTCTGTGAGCAAACATTAAGGCTTGGTACTAATGGGCATCAACCCAGCCATCACTATTACAAAGTCCATTAAGGCTTTGGAGGGTGGAAATAAATAAACGCGTCAAAACTTATTAATGTTTTATAAGTTGCGTCGAGGTTGAGGTGAGTCACATCTGCAGAAGGGGGGGGGGGTGTGCTTTATATTGAGTTATAATTATATTTACTGTTTCTTAACTGGGCTTTCTTAGTGAATAATGGGGCGAGATGATTATGGTGCACATTTTAGAGTTTCTTTAGAGGCAGTTGGGGTTTTGCCACTAAAAGAGCTGATCATTCAGTCCCAGAAGGCTTTTCAAGCAGTTCTCAGATTAAAGGAATCATCAGTAGCCGGTTTTGAGAGTGCACCACTGACATATCTTATAAAACCATGAATTATTTAGCTTTAGTTTTCATTTTCTTCAGTAAAATGTGATCTGCTGTGCTGAAGTCCCTTTAGATTATATCCACATTTAGTAAAACATATGGCTGTTCGCTGCTGCCAGGGTTTTAGGGAAGCGTATTTCAGTTTGTCTTAATGCAAGGATACAAACGTGACCCTTTATTGGCAAGAACAATGGAGTTTATTCACAGCATTAGTTTAATGTCTTACATAGATTCAACTTTCTGTCATGTTTAATTATATGCTGCTTTTAGCCTGCAGACCTTTGCAAAGTTTACTGGCCCATGATTGTATGTTTTTATACGATTGAGTGTGAGTGTGTGTTACAGTGAATTTACTATCATTTTCATAAAACTAATATCCATTATGTTTGGCCTTATTTTTTGACAATGTTTCATAACACTCAAAGATTACTTTTAGTAACTGGACCAATATCTGATTGCTTCCCATGTTTTCCAACAAGTATGTGTGCCATGATCCCACCCACTTTCTGTCTCTGAATGTTTGGATAAACAATCCCACCCTCACATTTGTGACATTGATTTTGAAATTGTCAGTTTTTAAGTTGCTTTAGATAAGAGTGTGTGACAGACTTCCTAAATGTAAATGTAACAATCATCTCTGCATGTTAAACTGGGACACTTCCTGTCTTTTTTATTTATTTTAGAATATATTTAAATGATGTCTTCTAATGTTTATGGCTTTGATACTTTAATGGATGCAAATGAAACCCATTTATGCATCATATGAGAAAAACTGGAGTTAGCATGACACACAGATTGACGTCTCTGTAGGGAGTTGTTTATTAAAATTTGCGTAATAATTAGCTAATCATCCAGGCATGATGTTTTTCCCAAAATACACTGGATGTGCTTTTTGAGGTTAGAGAACTTAACTCTGTTTAAGACCCTTTTTAGACAACATACTGCTCACAGATAAAACATGAAGTAAACTTGTTTGCATTCTGTATGTTGCCTGTAAATCCACAGTAAGACGAAGTAGAAGAAAATTAAAGTGAGAGAAAAAAGAAAAGTAAAGGATACAGGGTCTCAGGGCACAGCCGAAGCGGCGCATTACAAACTTAGTTTTTGGGTCTGACGGAAAACTCAAAATGAATAATTTCAAGTGCAGCCTCCTGCTTCCTCCAGGCCTAAATGTCAGATGGCGTGTTTGTCCAGCAGAGTGAGGTTGTTTTGTGGGGTTTTCAAGCCTATAACGTCAACTAGAATCAGTCTTATGCAATGCATGCATTTGAGTGCCAGAGAAGGTGGAGAAGTTTTGCGCCCTGATGCATTGTGGGGGATTCTTAGCATTTGTTTGCAGGAAGCACTGTTGTAGCTCAACTCACTCTCTCTTTCTGTCTCTCTCTCTGTTTTCTTGCTCTCTAACCCTAAACTTTCATGCTCTAACTGCGACTGACTGTCTCCGCCTCAGGCCTTTGACATTTGTGCACAATTATTGTTATGTGACCATGTTATGTCAAAGCAAATTTGTTATGTCAAAGCAGATTTTTCCAGATTAAAACATACATCATCCATGATGGTGATCAGTTTACTTCCAACTTTATTATAATTGTTTGTCTGAAAAAAACATTTTCTCATAGTACTTTACAAATTCTGTATATATTAACTGTACTGCATGACATGGTATTTTCACTCAAATCTGGGCTTTCCATGTACACACTCTTTTAAATAAAGGTTCATAAAAGGTTCTTCACTGCAGTTCCATTAAAGAACCATTTTTGATTCCCCAAAGAACCATTCAAAGGTTCTTGAAAGAACCATTCTAAAGTCTAAAGAACTTTTTCCTTTACAAAAAGCAAAGGAAAATGTTCTGCAGATGTTAGAGGCTCTTGTGGAACCATACGGTCCAAAATGGTTCCTCTGTGGCATCATAAAGCACCTTTTAGATGTCTACACTGAACCATTGAGTGCATAAACAGCTTTCCTGCATCTACTCTGACACTCGACTATAAATGAGCTCCATCATTCAGTTGATTTTCCTGGTCACAGTATTGAGACATTTGTAAAGCTCTTCACATGTACCTGTTTTAAGTTCAGTACAGTACTTCACATTAGCATGTATTGAGTTCTATTAAACAGCCTTGTGATATCTCACAGTTACAACAGCGCGGCATACCAGAGCCATGATACTGTGGAGACAGTAGATAGATCAGAATGACATTGTTTATTTATCCTTTAAACAATGGCATGTCTAATGAATTATCTCAGGGGATGACAGACGTTCATTATGTTGGGTTCAGTTACACAAGTGCGTGTAGATTTGCTAGCAAGAATGAATCAGTGATGATGAATCAGGGAGATTATTTACAGCTGGCTGCTGTTGCTGTTTTCACAGTAAAGCTCAAAGGCTCAGAGACACTTTAGTAACACATTTGACTTTTTTGCAAATGGCTGTGGTCAATATAAAGTCATCAGTAGTGTCCTTTTGAGCACAGCATGCTTGTGATTCTATTTTTTGCTGAAAAGATGTCTTGCTGATCACACGCCTCAGCCAAAGTGGTTTCGAGAGGGTTTATAGCAGAGCCAGAAAGAGAACGAGTTGTAATACATGGCAGATTAAAGGTTATTTGGAATCAAATAATACAAAGGAAACTCTGAATGGAAGCCCATGGGATCATGAATAAAGGGATTTAACTCTTTGCACCCTCATGTAGTTTCAAACCTCTGTGCTGTTATTTATTTATTGTGCTCTTTCTTAAATAGAGGACAAAAGGAGTTTTGAAGAACCTTCATGCATCTCTTTTCCAAACAACAAGTTCTAAGAACCAAAACAGACAACAAAAACAGAAGAAACACCATTAGTCCATATGACATTTCTGCCTTATATTCTGAAGCAGTCATTCAGTGTCAAGCATCACCAACAAACGTCTCTTAACCAAATTTCATTGACATTAAACATGATACTTGCTTTTCATGTTATACAGTAACATGAAACTGTCATGACTTTTTGAAACTGTCATGAAGTTTGAAGGTTCAATGTCTGAATGATTATACATTTAATATGCCAAAATAAACATTTTTCAGACACAACTTTCAGTGAACTATAGTCTATAGTCTCATTCAGTGACATTAAACCTTATCTTATCCTGCAATAGACTGAGCCACACATGAGATGGTGGAGAGGGAAGGGGAGAGAGAGAGAGAAGGAGAGAGAAAGAGAGAGAGATGCATTTTAAAGACAGACAATCAGAATTCTCTTGACATCTCAAGAGCAGATGTGATCACATCACACATCACAGTCATATTATGGGATAGATACATTCAGCATTTGGCTCTGAAGACATTGAAGCTTGATACTTTGGCAGTCAATCTGATTGAAGAGTTTTTTTAATAAAAACATTCGGTTTTGTATCATGGATTTTAGAACATACATTATTTATATATTGAGTTTGTGACAATATGAAATTTTGTGTATGAGTGTGAATTTAACAGATATGTGTTTATACAATCTATGGATGAGATTTCATATCATCAGTATGTGGTAAATTATAAAGTAATGCTATTAAAATCTCTTTTTCGTTCTTCTATCTCTTTCTCTCACTCTCTGTCTCTCTCTCTCTCTCTCTCCAACAGGCCTCACATCACCAAAATACTTTTCTCTCCCTTTGGCACTTGTAGCTTTTCTTTGTTCTGCCCGTTTTGTAATCTGAGAAACTCAAAGTTGTTATCATGTTAATATAAGCTTGGCAAACACATTGTCATGGCAAGACCATCGGAGGGCACCTTGCCCGCGTTTAGCAGCCCATCTGTGTGTGAGCATGAAGAGTGTGTGCGTGTCCCCAGACAGCAGTTATTGGCGTCTCTTCACTGACTCGTAATGTCACTGTCTTCTAACATTGATTAGAGAGATGGCAGTGCTTATCTGTTCCCTAACGCCACTGTGTTTACACATGCCTTTAGTGACTTAAAATCAAACAGAACTGGATTTATCTTTTCACTCTTTTCTTCTGTCTTCTGTTGGATAGAGACACGTATCGATCAGAACTTTTTATTGTCTTCGCTTTCACTCATACACAAGAATCATTTCTCAGCCTCATCATGTTTTTCATTTCTCAGTCTATTTTCTCTCTCTCTTCTGTTATTTATGTTGTCAGCGTCTCTTGACTGTATTCAATTCAGCCGTCATTGGATCAGCATTGTGGTAGATGAAACTGTAGCGTTTTAAGACTAAATTTGCCTCAGAATGTTTAGGTCCAATCTGAATATTATGGGTCACAAATAGGCCAATGTGACGTCTTTAAATTTAGGACACGTTTGAGTACAAAACTCAAAAACAGGACCAGCCCAATTCGTTTTTGTTTATAATGGTTTAAGTTCTAGAAGTGATGGTTATTATGACTGTCAGATTTTATTGCTGACTTTTATTGAAGTGTATGCATGTTTTAATCCTACCTTTTCAAGTAAATAGGAATTTACCTGTATGCCTGTAATCGACTTAATAACAGTTGCTTGTGGACATAACCAGGATAGAAGAAAAATAAACAGACTTGTCTTAAGCCACTAAGCTTATTCATCATGTTGCTTCAGAAAGATACTAATATTCCATAACAAAATCTTATTTTAATCGGCTTACATGCTGAAAATTGTTATTTAATTAAATTAAAATTGTGTTGTTGTGTTTTTATTTTCATTGTTCTTCAGACAAAGAAGTAGATATGCTATTTTAATACATAATCACGGTGTATGTGCAGAAAAAATGCTTAGAAACATGATTCATGGCAGGATTTAAACCCTCAATGTGCAAAAAAATACTAGCCAACAGATTAAAAGCGAACAGAACGGAGACAGAATCTTCAAAGAGAATTTTAAACATTCTGGGTGATTTACCACATGGTTCCCAGTGGGAAATGATTACAGGGTGTCGATTTTGGAATCCGGGTGTGGATTTAACATGGGGTAATGATACATTGAGTCCCAGAGAGGGTTTTGCAGGGAGTCTGCTGAACTGATCTATCCACAGGACGCGTCCATCACTGCACAGACTGCCAGACGAGCAATTAACAATCCAGCTGCGCTAGTCTATCTATGACAATTAGTGAGATAATCAACCACAGTGTGGCGACTTTCACATAAACAGACACTAAACTACAAACAATCACAGGCAAGTGTCAGACGTTTACAATAGCCTCTGTTCGCTGCTGCTGTGATGAAGAAACACATTTTCAGCTTGTGCTTTAATGTACCTCAGAATAATGGTGTTTTTATAATGTGCTGTCAAGAACATTTAGTTGTTTTTCCTTTAGAACATGCAGTCAAGAACATTTATGTTTCTACTTTAGAACATGCAGTCAAGAACATTTACGTTTCTACTTTAGAACATGCAGTCAAGAACATTCACGTTTCTACTTTAGAACATGCAGTCAAGAACATTTACAAGGACGGTCAATGTGCAGCTGAAACACTTTTGCACTTTGTTCTTCTGGGACGCTGTAGCATCTCTTCCATCATTGATTGCTAGAGTGGAAAATTCAAGTGGAAGATATTGGGTAGTTGTCCTGTTGCTTCCACTGTGAGGTATTCTGGGAGTTTCAGAAGAGTTCAGTCGGATTAAGCGTCTCGCTTAAGTGCCTACTTCACTGCTTCAGTTCCTCTCAAAGCAATACTTTGTCAGTTGAAATATCAAGGCATTTTTCATAGGTTTTCTTTTTTAAAATGTACCTCTTTTAAAGTAAACTTTTTGAACTGTAATTACTTTGAAAAACTACATTTTTCATTATTAGCAGTGTGATGCAGGCAGTATATCTGTTTACCGGAAAAAGAAAACAGACAGATATCAGGCAGAGCTAAAACGTCAATAACTCATTTTTAATGTAACACTTCTGGGACAAGAGGCTCATATTTCTCAAGGCTGCTTTCCAGTCTGTTGTAATTCAGAGCGTCAGACCTGAAATAGCTTTTCTGCGCATAATTGCAGGTGCTGTACATTACGTATTAATGAAGGACACAGGACAGGGCGGGCCAAATGAATAACTCACACTGACAAAGTCAGGAAGGACTTTGTGCCTGGCTGTCTGCTTGAGAGAGGCTTTCGTTCCATCCTGTGCTGTATGTCTCTTGTTGGCACTGGGTTTCAGTATGAAGAAGGGATGAAGGAGAGTAGGAGTGGTGGAAAGATGTGTAGGGTGTGAATAATAGAGAATAATTTAGCGAATTAGATCTTTTGCTCCTCCCTGAGTCCTCTACATGGACCTTTTTTATCTTTATCCTCTGTGGAACAGAAAAAATGTTTTGCTTCTTTTCATCCATAGAGGCAAATGGGACTTAAGTCATAAATTAACTTGCCTCAGAATATTACAGCCAACCTACAGAAAGAAAAAACACAGTAACATAACAGCCGTTATGAATTACAGGAACCTTCATGTAGACCATTAAGTGTGAACAAAGGCAGACAAGCACTCCACGAATCAAAAATGACTAGCCAAGCCAAATTTTTAAAAATTCATTATGTTTTGAAGCTGTTGTTTGGGTGCAGATTGTGAGTACGTTCTGCATTGTTGTACTCCATGTTGTTTATACAGGCAGTAGCAAAAGAAATAGAGATAATTGTTAGGCGTTCTTTCAGATAATCACAATGCAGTATAGTAATTGCTTTGTAGCAATTACTGTCTTTGACCTTCTGTTTTGTCCTTGCAAGTGGTAGATGCATGAGAAAGGATTCATAGATAGGAATATCTTTATCAGTCTGTTACAATGTTGCAAAATCTTCTAAGCAGCCTACATGCTACTGACACATTCTAAATATTTTAAGCTAGCTCCTGCCTGACTTCAGTCAAATCATGTTATATGCATCTTTTGTAGTAAAGAGCAATCCCATAATGCATTGCAGCATTGAAAACAATTCAACACTTAATTTATATTACTTAATTCTTTCACGGCTGTGTAGCTGTTTGATAAAAGTATGTAACCAAGTTTAAATACCCCCTCACGTGATCATCATTTCTGTAAGGATTTTTCTATTATGTGTTATTAAACATTTCTGCAATAATTTCTGATGGTTTGAATGGCACTCAGACACATACTGATTAAAAACCCAAAACCTGCTTATTTTGTGACTGAATTTGTTTATTTTAGGCCCAGAAAAATGCTAATTATAGGCTTCTGCATGTACAGATGAGGGATAATTTTCTTTCTTTCAGTACAGGGTACTGACAGACTTTGATGATGCCAATTCCAACAGGATTATGGGATTTGGTGGGGGTTGATGTTTTTGGTCTGGTAATCTTTTAAGCTTCAGTGGCCGTGCCACCATCCACACATGCAATACATACATATCCACACCCACCTTCACATAATAGATAATAAACACACACACACACAGTTATCTTTTTCTTTTCCGAACTCAGTCCAGAAGACATGGCTGTAATTATAGACTGATAGACTGATGGGCGTAACAGCCAAAGTTTCCTTATCAGCAAACAGCACCCTGCTGGGTGGCAGACAGTCCTCAACACCTTCTCTTTCTCTCCTTCTTAAAAGACCAATAAAAACATCTGTCTGTTCCTGTGAAATCATCCTGACACCCTGATTTATGTAATTTCCGTTCAAGGAATTTAACACCGTCCCTCCGTTTCACTCACCCTCTCGATTGCCGTATTATGAATGTTACGACACGGGGGTTTTTAAAAACAATAACTGGATTCATTAATTTGGTTTGGTTGTGTCTAATCTCTGATTGTGAATTATTCCTGCTGATTTGAGCTTATTTTTCTGCCTTGTTTCAAAATGAAGCAGAGATAAGTTTCCTAATCCTGTTTGGTGATAAAGGTCACTAATATGCATGGCAGAGACATTTTCAATGCATTCCATCAACAACAACATTCCAAGACAAACAATATTCGAATCCTAGAAACAGATTAATGGGTGAACAATGGTGGAGCTCAGATTAAACGAAATGAAATGAAAATAATTGAATATTAGGCCATAATATAGCATAACCTGCATTAGAAGCCATGTATGAATTTAGAGAACAAGAGATAACTATAATAATATTATAAGTTCTAATCTCATTCCAATCAAACGCTAGTGACTGAATGTTCACGTTGATCTCAATGATTTGATTGGTAGCATCTGTGCAACGATGATCTCCAAGTTTCTCAGGTGTCACAGCCAAGACGTTTTAGAATGTATCGTCGTGGCTTTCATGCATCAGTGAGGAGAGACTGCTTGGAAATTTCCACATCAGATGGTTTAATGGCCATTCTCACAGTATGGCCTATAGGTTCCTGTGCTGTGCTCTGAAGGTTGTGGACGTCTCTCGCTCTGAACTGAGGGAGGTTTGGGGATGTTGTCAGATTGATTGATGGGGTTGCTGCTGTTTTTCTGCATTGTCTTTCAACTCTTTCATGACAGGGTTACATAGGAGACTAAAGTATTCGGTTCCTCTACCTGCAATAGTGTTTTTTTCTTACCCTTATCACGGTTTAGTGTCTTCTCTAATTTCTCTCCCTCTATCTGTCTCTCTCAGCATGATGTAGTTATGAGATGTGAAGCCGCAGATAAGGTCTATCAAACATCCGCTTTTAACATGCACAGATTATTTAATGATAAACCTGCTCTGTTTGCTCAGTTATTGGCAGCTGCTGTAAGAGATTTCTAACACCACGCAGACACGTTTATCTGTGAGTAACGTAATATGATTGTAATCATGTTATTTTGTTAAGCTTCATTGTACGTATTTATTCATCTTATATTAGATTTTATGTTAGATTAATGTTGTTTTGTGTTATCATTTAAATTCATGAAGGTGTGTTATGGTTAGTGAAATTAAGTGAACTGCAAAACTGTTCTAAGGACAGCATCTATGATAAAAAAAAAAAACATCATGTAAACGGCTTGTAAAAGGTACAAAAATCACTCTTTGTGTGCCTGTATGAGTTTTTACATTTGAATTAGTTTATTTTTAACATGAGGAAAGTTTGAGAGAAATTGTTTTTGTTTGTTTGCCTGTTTGTTTGGTTGGCACTTGAAAGTTGCATTTACAGGCTATTAGGAGTTTTAGAATATTTTGTGCCTCATCAAATTATAGGTGGATGCATTCAGTTGAATAACAGCTGGAATTGTGTTTGTTCAGATGTTTAATGAGTGCTGTCTCTGGTAACCTGCAGCAAAATTATTTGCTCAGGGAAAAGTGCTTTGTTTCTCTGCTGTAAAAATCTTTCTGTTTCCTTACTTTTTTATGGGGATTTATAATCAATTGATTTTCCTAGGTCTTTAATACTGTTCTAATCTGTGATCTAATCTGACTCCAAGCTAAGCTAAACTAGCGCTGGGCCTGTCTGGGGACACATGGACATTTTATTTAAAGTTTTATTTTTCAAGTAGAATATTATTTTAGCTCCATTAGCTGCTCTCCATACTGTCTTATGTGCATTTTGAATGCGGTTTCTGTCTTTTTAATAATTCATTTTCCAGCCCTAGACAAAACTTAGAAGTTAGAAAACTTTTTCTGCTGCCACAGACAAAATAATTGCTGTCCCTCCTTTTTTGAATCTACAGTAATATATTACAATGCAAATAAAACAAAATGCCCTAACTAATTTTGATTTGTGTAAAGATGGGGAAAGAATTGGGAATAAACGTCTCTAAATGAAAAATGAAATTAGATTTTCCATGACATGTATTATACCCATTTCCCATGATGCATTTGGATTGTAAGTGTAATAACACTGAAGCTATAGGGGAGGAAATGCGGCAGCTTACAAAGCTCTGGATATTAATGCAATTTTTCTATGCCATGATGTTCTTTTTAAATAGACAGATGCAAACCTGGACCTTGGATTTGAAATGCACTTTTAACTATTCTTTATATCAGGGTAAAAAACTGCTTTACTGTATGTACAATAGAATATTGTACTATTTTTCGATCTGTAGCTTTAAGATGGAAACATTTATTAAATGTCATATCTCATTAATTATTCATGTTCACTTCAACAAGATTTCTTTGAGAAAGTGTAGCACTGATATTAAACAATGGCAATACATTAGCGGCATATAGCAACATGTTATAGAATGTCACATTTGCACCTCTGAAATGTGGTCATATTATTCCACGTGTAATACTCAGGTGTTACCCTGAAAATTGCTGCTGTACTTAAGACATAATGGCCATAATAGTCAACCTATGTAAATGTTTTCACCGAAAATGAAAATTCTGTCAGATTTCCATCAGTACAAACCATTTTGTTCTGCTCATGTGTTCTTTTGTAAACTTACAGTCACCTTTTATTACAAAAAGACTGCATGGAAAATCAACCAATATTCTCTTTTTGTACAGTACAGTCCCTTTTTTGATTGCCAAATTAATACAAAGTTTTAATGGGTTTGGAATTACATGATTGCACAATGATATGATTTCTGGTTAAACTGTCCCCCAGTTTTAAAAAAAAAAAAACTTGCATCAGCATCACCTACCCTGAAGTTTCTAGTCTGTTTCGTTAAACCTTAATCAGCTGATTCATGTGTGTTTGGTTAGGGTTGAAGCTAAACTCTGCAGGACACTGACCCGTCAGGAACAGGAGCTTTATTAAGTCCCTGTGACTCCATGACCCGCTGCTGTAATTCTCTAACCACACTTTCTCTGTTTTTTTCTTCTCTCTGTCATTCTCCAGCCTGCGAGCTCATGAATCAAGGGATCTTGGCGTTGGTGTCGTCCACAGGCTGCGCCGCAGCCAGCGCACTGCAGTCCCTCACGGACGCAATGCACATCCCTCACCTGTTCATACAGAGGAACGGGGACGGCACGCCGCGCGCAGAGTGTCAACTCAATCCCAGCCCGGACGGAGAGCGCTACACGCTGGCCGCCCGCCCCCCTGTGCGTCTGAATGATGTCATGATCACGCTGGTCTCTGAGCTGCGCTGGCACAAATTTATCATCTTCTATGACAGCGAATACGGTGAGTGACATAAACACACACTCAGTGGGATGGTTGTGTTTCAGACGGGATTTATTTCAAAAGGATCATGGAATAAACATTTCCCTTGATTTTTTTAGATAAAAGAGTTTGAATGTGTTTGAAAGCACACTGCAAATTTATGAACTTACAAATGAGGAAAAAGTCAGAGAATTTATTGAAGCTAGAATGCAAAATAACTTGATTTGTTTTCACACCAAAGGTTTAAGCTGAATTTCTAATTGCCCAATTTGTATATCAGATATTTGGCCTGTACTGTTATTGTTAAGTCATTCAGAGGAAAATGTTTAAATACTATTATTTCTAAAGACTGGATAAATAAACTCATGAAAGTACAATATTTAACAGTCTGTCAGATCCTGTGATGTTTGTGGCTGTATGCAGCACCTGCGTGTTTACAAACCAAAGCAAAGAAATTATATTTTCAACTTATTCTTATTTCATAAATAAAGGGATATTGTTTTAAGATACAGCAGTGACAATAAAATAAACACCACGGTGTCAACTGTACTCACACGTTTTCCCTTGAATTTGGGATGCAGGACCTGATGGCCAACACACACGTGACAGTCTGTCTTCGGCCCCCTAGGGCAGCAACAGAGGGTCCGGAGACACACTGACATGAAGGGAGACAGTTGTTCTGTGACACGAGATAGAATTCACTCTGTCATCTGGCATTTCCGCTGAATGACAATTCCCGGGAACGTTTCACACCAGAAAACGATCCGGTCATGAGCCATACAAAAAAAATCATAAAATATTTTAGAGTACAAAGACATGAGATTTTAGACTCTGAAGTTTTGAAAATTTGATGTGAGCAGGTGAACTCCAGCGGGCTAAAAGGCAGACTGCCGGTTGTTAGCTACTTCCGGCATTGTACTCTCTTGAAAATCATAAAACTTTTAATGATTTAAAACACAGACTTGGATAACCTCTAAACTTCTTTATTGAACCAACAATGTTCAGCTCAGTGGGAATCAAGTGTGGATATCATAATCCAGACCTGTATTTTCATTATCAGGCTTTAAAGAGAACTTTAAACTTATGTAACTTAATATTATACCATTATTTACTCATGCTTATATTGTTTTATAGAGTTTGATGCACTAGCCATTGCTGCATTTAATGCTATTGTTTGGAACAGAACCGAGGTGAGCAAACATTGACAGAATAGTTTTTTTTTGATAATTTAAACCTGATCTCTCTTGGAATGTATCCCAGCCAGAGCTCAGCTCCTGAATGTTCCACTTAAACTAATACGGTGACTGTTGTCGAGTTTTTTGTTGATGAAAACATTGTAGGTTGACTAATTGGTAATCAAATAAGCAAGCACAGAAAAATAAACATTTACGAAGTTATGGCTATGATGAAAAAACCTACAAGAAGTCAAAATTATAATAAATACCTCCCATTTGAATAATTAAGCTTTATTTTAAAGTGTGTTTTTATGTATTTATTAATTTTCATTATTTTATTTTATTCATTTAGCAACAAACCAGATAGCAGAAAGGCAGAACATTGTGATTGACTGACCAGCTTTCAGACCGCCTAATAACCAGTTTGAACCAGCTAGAATGCAGCCGTGTCCCATGTTACTTAACGGTTAAAAGCTTAAGCAGAATATTTTCCAGCAGGGAACTCTAATTTTATATCTAAATCATAACCTTAATAATAATACCGGGCCTGGAACACACAGTATTAGCTGATAATTAAGGTCACTTTTATTTCAGTACTATCTGACAATAAATTGCATTTATGGATTTGAATGTTCCCATTAGAATCTGCTGACAGGAGTTTTTGCACCATTTGCGGTGTACAGTAATAAGGCTTTTAGTCATACAGCTTTATCGTACAGTAAAGCTTTAACCATGATGTGGTTGTTGAAGGCGAGGCGTCTGGGGTCTTGTGTGGGGTGTGCTGTTCCCCGAAAACAACACAGTAAATTTGGAGGTCTTGTTGGAGAAGGTCAAGCATAAAACTTCCTCATAAAAATTCTTTGTACTTAACGCTGACACCAATTAACACTCAGACGTTCTGCTCTGCGGTGCTGCCGGCTATAAAACAAGGAGTTTTAACAAAGATTTCTTGGATTTATTTTGCTCGTTCCCCACGTATCACAACTGTCTTATCTTTAAAACAGCGTCTACAGCACAAAGTCTTCTCTGTGCTTTGGGCTCAGGTGAGCCGAGTAAATTTCTTTGCTACCGGGCAATCAGCTAAAATGTAAAAATGTGGATAAAAGGTGACTCACAGCCACACTGGGGCCCTTCTGCCCCCGAGTCAAGGCAAAATTCTCTTGTGGTTCAAGAAGCTTACATCTATTTCAGAATAATTGAGCTCCACCTGCTTTAAATGGCTCTGCCGTTAGGCTGAGGGGCTAATGCTATAACTGCGGCTGAATTTGACTGCAGGCAGGTTTAGACAATGGCAGAGATGAGTCAGAGCACAGCACCCTGGAGCAGACTATGGGCACCCAGTACTGATGGGTTAACATCAGTGCT
>JBAJNP010010717.1:0-15997 GCA_036877545.1 Yasuhikotakia modesta
TAAATGCGGCCACCGCATTGGTCAAAAGCGATCACGTGACGGCCGTTTCACTACTTTCTTATTACGCTCAACGCGAACTAGTCCTCTATTAAAACATCGATTAAAAAAAACTGCGGGATTACAACAGGAGAACTTTTATATTCGAACTCATCAATAACTTGTTTATTTTATGCATAAACAGTACGTAGACGCCAGAGGTCGGAACGAGATTCATTTTCTGAACCCATTTTCTCGGTTCACCTTACGGCCTAATATTGAATTTCCTTGTGCATTCACGAGTGTTAACGAGTGAATTTCATGTGGTCATTGCGTCTTAAAACTTTCAATAATTGAAAGTGTAATTTCTATTTGTCAAGTAACCCTAACCCTATTATTTAAAGTGTCTGTTGCCTACATTATTAAATATTGTCCAACTATTTAAGAAATCAATAAAATTGAATATTGAATATGTTTGTGTAAGCACTATTTATTGTATGTAAAGAAATTTTCCCGCAGAGCATTGCGATTATAAAATTCTTATTATGTGTTTTGATTAAGTTTAGAGTTTATACTCTATAAAGTTTAGTTTATTTTTTGTTTATATATTTCAACATTTAATGTTCTATAGCATTGCTCTTGTATCTTGTATTCTGTGTTGCACCTGACAACAAAACAAATTCCTAGTATTGTAAAGTGCCCTTTACTGTACCTGGCAATAAATTAATTTCTGATTCTGATTCCAGCATCAAACATCGCAAGTTCAAATGTACAGAGCTTCTTCATCGAGGCAACTTGCCATCAACCAAGCCATCATCCATGACTTTACCATTGGCTGCTGCCTACGCCTATTAATAGTGGAAAATCATTTCCTTATAATCCCAATCACCAGATCAACTGTAGCCTTCAAAGGGGTACCTAAACTAGTGACCAGAGACAAAGAGTGTATCAAGTCCAGTCTTGCAGATCAGAAATTCATCTCCGTAATGGCTGACATGATCACACCTTGAAATCTTACCTGGGAGTAACAGTTCATGTTTGTAACTCCACAGCTAATGAATACACTCTGAAGTTCTTTCTCCTTGACTGCAGTGTGGAAACATTGCAGCTGCATTCGATGAAATATTGGAAGAATACAATATAAGTGATAAGGTAGAATTTATCATCACAGATAACACATCTAACATGAATAAAGCTTTTGAAGTTGTGTTGGCAGAAGACCACTCAGATAATAGTCAGGATGAGGAGGACATGGTTGGTGACATGTTGGATAGAAACTTTCCCCAAGGTTCCCGGCTTTTTGCTCATAGTCTTCAGCTAGTAGTGGGGAATGGATTAGAGGTGAACAGTCTTTCTCAAGCAATCTCCAAAGTGTCAAAGCTTGCAACTACTGCATGCAATTCGTGCAAATCACAATTTTTAAAGACTTTTGAGGCAGTCTTTGGCATGGCAAAAGCATTCCAGTGTCCAGTGTAAATGGAATTCCACCTTCAAGCAAATGTCTTTTACAGAATTGGATCACACTGACAGATGTGCTCTCTGGCACATCTAATCACATCGACTATGGACTGTGCCATCAATTTGCTACCAAATGCCATGCTCACACACTTTCTTCAGGCGTACCACGCCTCTAGAATGATCTCCCCCTTGCCACAAGATCAGCGGATTCTGTTGCGGTCTTTAAGAACTGTCTCAAAACACACCTCTTCTGTCAACATCTGACAAACTAGTACAGTCTGGAGAAAATAAGCTACACAGCTATAGGGTGGACTGGGAATTTTATAAAATCTGGAACCCTTTCTTAACCTTTGAAGGAATAAAAACAGATGTGGCATTGTAAAAGAAAATTTAATTTATATTATTCTTTTTTTATGTATGGACCTCTGGTCTTGTATAGTTTTCTTATGCTATGTCTGGTGTTTAGGGATGGTGAAGTTCAGTTATGTATAACTTTGTTTTTCTGTATAATATGAAAACAAATAAAAAACCTTGATAAAAAAGACGGTCCTGTCCTGAATGCTGGAAAACCAATTCTTCATTAAAGCTGAAAAGTGTGAATTTCATGTGAAATGGACTACCTTCTTAAGTTATAACATAAGTCACCAGAGAGTTGAAATGGACAAGGTCCATTGCTAGCAAGGAGCAAGGTCCTAGCAGTCACACAACCTGAATAAGTCAAAGACTTACAAAGATTCCTGGGCTTTGCAAACTTCTACAGGTGATTCATCAGAAATGATTGTCTCATTGCTGCCACTTTAACATCTTTGCCCAAAGGTAAACCCAAAAAGTTATCCTGGAACCCTAATGCCATCAAAGCATTTTAAGGCCTAAAAACCAATTTCACTACAGCACCCATTTTAAAACATTCTGAAACATCTCCTCTTTATAGTGGAGGTAGATGCTTTACACTGTGGAATAGGGTCAGTTCTCTCCCAACACCACAAAAAGCCTAGGTAAACTACACCCTTGTGCTTTATTTTCTAGAAAAACAGCAGAGAGGAACTACAATGTGGGGAATGAAGAGCTACTCTCAATGAAGGAGGAAGTGGAAGACATTCGCTGGAAGTTGCTGTACATCCCTTTCAACTGATCACAGACCATAAAAATCTTGAGTACATCAAAGGAGCCATTAAATGAGACTTAATTCTGTCTGACTTGAAAACTCTGACCTAGCCGTAGTATGTCACTTGAATCCAGCAGAACGTCTGTGGGATAGTTTAAAAAAAATGAAAGAGCAATACAACCTTTCCAACATCTGAATGTATGACAATAAAAATACCTTTAAATGCTTTGAAACACTAAGAACATTCTGATTTTGGTTAATGAAACCACCTCCTTTGACAGTGTGAGTGCAGTGAACATTCAAGCAGTCAGTATGATCAGGTTCTTCAGGTGGAGCTTCATTCTTTGCTTTCAGGTCTACTTGTCATAAATGCCATTGGCCTCCATCATTAAACTGTTTATTGGCTTAAAAACAAGTTTTTGTTGTTAACAAGAATTTGTTTTCCTATTAATTTGCCCTACTAATGTTTAATTGTGTGTCAGTGTTACAGGTTAAACTGCTGAAAGCTGCAGTCTGTAGTTTTCTACAGCACTAAATTAATTTATGACCATTGTTTTAAAACTTTTAATAAAAACTTTTTTTATTAATTATTTTAAGTAGACAGTATTTTGGCATTAATTATAAAAAACAAGCAGTGATAATAATTTGCAATTTTAGCATGGTTCTTTGCAATTCTTTTAATAATTTTAGGACGATTCTTTAAGACATTGTCATTCTTTAGGATGATTAGTTACATTTCATTGCTCATTTCAATGCTACTATTGCAATGCTCTCCTGGGCACTTATAAGAGGCACTGTCATGAATGGGGTGCGAAGGGAAATGGGAGGCGGATCCATGTGCTGGGTTTTACTTGGTTTATTAAGGCAGAGTCAAATAACACAGGTATCAGGAACAACAAAGGCAAATCCAAAACTCACAGTCCAAAACACAAAGCAGGGTTCGAGGCAGGCACCAAACATCAAACCCAAGTAATCAGTCCAAAAACCAGGGAATCCACAAAACACAGAGAACACAGGGAAATACTAAATAACACAGAGAATGCAACACAGGGAATCAAGGCAATACAATAGATAGCAACAAGAGGGAGCAAACAGACAGACGGGGTTTGGGCTCCCTCTGCTGGCCTGGCGTTATAGGCACCTCCTCCTCAAATATAAGAGTTACTGGTACAACAGTGTATCCCCTTATTGCTATATAAAAACCTTTTCACTATTGTGATTTAAACCTGGGATTCCCGCATGACACTCAAAGGGCATGACCACTCTGCCAATAGCACTTTGCCCTTCAGCAACTCAGCTGGGATAATAAAATCTTAGGGAGAGAAATGGAACAGATTTCTCTCTAAGACTAGCAAGGCAAACAACATCACAGGTAATCCACAAACATAACCAAAGTCCAGGCAATCGGTGGGGGCAGATGGCAAATCCAGAACCAGGCCATGTGGTAGTTAAAAAGGCAGACAGAAAACAATTAGAAAACAATACACAATCCAGGTCAGTAAACAGGTAAGTGTTGTCAACCGAAGCAAAACAAGACTTCACAAGATGTGAATAAATTGGGTGAGTATATAAAGAGTTCCTGATTAGGAAATGGCTGCCATCTGTGGTGGGCGTGGCCCAGGTACAGGGTCATGGGAGTTTTCAATATTCGGGAGAGGTCTCCCACTGGTGGCAATCGGAGGAAGCCACAAAGGCCGGATACTTGACAATTATGTTGTAATAATTTATTAATGATTACTTATTTTAAATTAAATTATTTTTTTTAAATTAAAAAAAAATTCATACAGGATCATTTTCAGAACATCTTATTTGTGTGTCAAATAAGTGAAAAAGGCTATTTATATTTAATTAAGAGGTTGTGTTTTTTATTTTGTTGCTAGTTAGGAGCATCAGTGTTCTTTGTTTCACTGTATCATCTTAATTTTTATTTAATTAAAATTAATGAAATAAAACTATTACAACTACTATTACAAAAGCACATAGTTTGCCTGCTATTTGTCTACTATTACAAAAGCATGTAGTGTTGGGGGATGAATGTTCTTTTTCTGAAGAAGTGCAGTTTAAGTCATTAACCCTTTGGGTCCAATTTTTCAGGTATTTCAAATGAGAACAGTAGTAAATTGTAGTCAATCTTACACTAGCATATAGATGCGGCCTCATATAAAACACATATACTGTACTGTACATTACTATACTGTACATTATTTCTGTTAAGTGGCAAGACTTTTGTCTATGCAAAGTCTGAACTTTCTGTCCTAATTAAATAATTTAAAAAAGACATTTTTTTTGCTTAAAAAAGCATAATCTAGGGGCCTTTTGATTCCAGAAGGAACTTATGATTCCAAATGATCAACCAGAAGGCAAGTTATTATTTGTTGTTTCTACAACTTGGATAGGCGACAAGACTTTTGTCAGGGTGTGTACATTATTTAAAAGCCCTCAAACTACAGTATTGATGTCATGCATGTTTGAAAATGGTTTTACATTGTTTATTATGAAGTTTTCGTTTCTTTTTTATTCAAGCAAAGAAAAAAGACAAACAAAAAATAGTTTTAAAAACAGAAAATCTAGATTTGAGAATAAAAATCAACTGTGTTCTCATTTTCTTTCATTTTAAATCTAAAACTTCTGCTTTCCAAGTAAAAAAAAAACGCTGTCTTTATTGGGATGTTAAAAGCTAAGTCGCTCTGTTCACGATGTTGTTTAAAAACAGCAAGGTCATAAATTGTATTGTAATAATTTTTAATATTAGGTGTTCTCAGTGTCAGTAGTTTTAACCTAGATTGCTGTTAGAGGGCTTCACATACTTTCCATTCGGTACAAAAATGATGAAAATACGTTCAGAAGCGAGCTAGGCCGCTAGCATAGTGAATAAAAGTACATGAATATATACAGAATAAAAATACATAAACACCTGTTACAACAAGAAGCATGAAAAACTCAAGAAAGCTCCATATTTAGAGGTGTGTATGTATACTTTAACCTTTTAACTCAGCATGTGCTATCTCTCAACCATAAACGTCTGATAAGTCTGTTGATATTGAATCTAATGAAAGGACTGAAAGAATTTCTTCCTTTTAGAAAAACTGGAAAAGTTGGCATCATGTCCCCTAATTGATGTTTAACTAAATTCCACTGGTAATAAAGTCATCTTTGGACCTTAACCAGCAGACTCCAAAATAAGGGTCAATGAAAGTCAATGGATGACACTGTTATTTGGTTATTACCGTACTTTAAAAAATATAAAGTTTTTTTTGTGTTTCTCAGATGCCAAAAGTTATACAGGTTTGGTTTAAGCAAATAATTATAATTTTTGGGTGAACTATCTCTTTAAACAGATGAATCTTTATGGCAAAGAAATGTGTGTGTGTGGTTTGACCAAACTGGACATTCCTGGCACTCTATATCCCTTTGGACAATAGTGTCTGGCAAATGCATGAATGTAATTCTCATTTGAGTCAAAGGATCTAATCCTATAACCATAGATTTATATAGTGTTTCAACAAGATTTTAAGAATGGCATGTTCTTTAGCATCTTTAATCACAAGTTCCAACCATCTCTGACCAGAAAACAGACCAACTACTGCCACACCAGGCAAAATAGAACAAGAACAACAAAAGCTCAAAGGTGCAATATGTAATTTTTGCCACTAGTCTCATTTTTAAAACAATAACAACAACAATTTTTATTATCTGTATGTTTGTTCACAATGAAATTACATTAAATAATTGAATTACTTAAAAGGGATGCAATGTTAAGTTTTATAAAGTCAAACTATTGTTCAGCCCACATCAAAACGCCTGGCTGCTCATTAGTTTTAGTCCTCAAGTGTCAACAGCTATAAACCACTCCCTACAAAGAAATACTGTTTGACATTTCCTGGACAGAGATCTTAACAATGGATTCTTCCAAAATAGCGCAATCCTGTTTTATTAACTACATATGCCAGTCCTAACTATACATGCCACAGCAGATGCCAAAGCCATTGTTAACACACTGGCAGTTCTGCTGCTTTTCTTTTTTAAATAAATAGACTGCTATGCAATCCTTTTCATGCCACACAAAATCATTTTCATGCTATTGAGATGGACAGTTACACTTTTGGTGGCACTCTGTCACAATAACATGCACATCCAGAGTGTATGGTGAACATGGTTTTTGTGCTATATTAACTATATTGATAAGATCTCACTTGCTGACAAGGCAATAAAAACAATGATGACCCCATCTCTCATAGGTGTCATAAGTGATTGAGAGATTAAGTAGTGTTGTTGGGTAAATGAACAATAGACATTACATTACATTAGGTAATGTTTAGCATATCAGTTCCGTATCATTCTGCGACAATAATAATAATCTATGGCTGAAACATGTCTAAATATCTAAGTCTTTAACTTCATCAATTCATCATAGCATGATATGCATGACCGAAGCCCGCGTTAGTAGAACATAAATGACGACTTTACAGGGGGCGTGGCTTGATTCAAAATAAAACTGCGATGAGCTGTCAAAGCGGAACACATCGGAAAGGCACAAGAGAAATGATCACCATCAATTATAATGTTAGTGAAGAATAGGCATCGCTTATCAAGTGTTCTTTACAAACGCGGTGTGGAATGTGGTTATTCTAAAAAATCACAGAGAAAGACAGAAAGAAATTCTAATTTCTATTGTTCCTATTTCAAAGTCGCTTTGGATAAAAGCATCTGCTAAATGCATAAATGTAAATGTACTAGGCTTTATAATATTGCAAGTAAACCAATTTTTTTGATTGATTTCTGAAGCTCTTGGATATTGGTTCGCATATTTCTTACAGTTTTTTTCAACAAAAGCACTTCCAGGGCAAATCTGAAGAGGGGCATCAAAAAGGCCAAGAACTGCTACAGGCTAAAACTAGAGAATCACTTTTCCAACTCTGACCCTCGACACGTGGCAGGGCATTCAGGCTATCAATGACTACAAAACCACCAATTCCACCCCCACAGCCACAAATGTCTTTTTCCTGAATGAGCTTAATGACTTTTATGCTTGCTTTGAGAGAGACAACAAAGAAGCTGAAATTATGAAGTGCTTTGAGCAGCTGGTCCAGGCACAACTGGACTCTCTCCCGACCACACTGGACCCATATCAGTTTGCTTACCGTAAAAACAGGAGCACAGAGTGGATCACCCCCAGGACCTTGAATGGATCTAATACCATCATCAAGTTTGCAGACGACACTACAGTGATTGGTCTCATCAGCAACAACGATGAGACAGCCTAAAGGGAGGAGTTCCAGCACCTAGCCAGTTGGTGCACAAGCAATAACCTGCTCCTTAACACCACCAAGACCAAGGAGCTCATTGTGGACTTCAGGGCACACATGATCCCATTTACATCAACGGGATGGCTGTTGAGCGTGTCTCCTGCTTTAAGTTCTTACAGCTGTGACTTGACAGGGCTGAGGAACAGCAGCGGCTGAGACGTGACTTGACTCGGGCAGAACAGCAGAGGCTTGGCAGAGGCTGTTACTTGACTTGACTTGGTAGAGGCTGTCACTTGACTTGGTAAATGTTGTCACTTGAACCTGGGCTTGGCTCAGAAAGAGCGACAGTAGAACTTGGATGTGACTCAAAAGGAGCGGTAGTAGAGCCTGGGCTTGACTCAGGAGGGACAACGACAGCTGTAGTTGGACTTGGCTCTGGGATGGAAGCGGTAGTTGGACTTGGCTCTGGGACGGAAGCGGTAGCTGGACTTGACTCTGGAAGGACAGCAGTCACTGGAAGGGCAGCCACGACGGGTGCCGACTCAGGAAGGGCGGCCACGACGGGTGCCGACTCAGGAAGGGCGGCCACGACGGGTGCCGACTCAGGAAGGGCTGTTGTTCTTTTTCAGTTGGTGCACTGTTTCTATTGTTCCTTAAATTGTAAGTCGCTTTAGATAAAAGCGTCTGCTAAATGCATAAATGTAAATGTACATAGTCCTCCATAGAGGAGTTACCTTGCCTGAGATGCAAAAGTTCCCGGACTGGGTCCTTGGGAAATCTGCTGGATCCTGGTTTGGTGAAGTATTCTGTAACATGGGGCGTGAACACAGAGACGGAGGTGGGGTTCAGATCCATATGTAGGGTTCATTTATTTTTGCGAGGCATGGTCAAAACAGGCAGGGTAACAATCACAGGCAATCAGGAATGTAGAAGGCAATCCAAACTCAGAAATCCAAAAACTACACAAGGGTCAGGGCAGGCATAAAGCATTAAAAAAACCCAGCAGGCAGTCCAGAGTCAAAAACAAGAAAACGGCAAACACAGGTCAAGGCAATAAATAGGCAAAACAACACTGGCATTACAGCAACCTAGTCCTAAGTTTATCAACCAATCAGAGCCAAACCAATGCTGAAAGATTCTCTAGAGTATAATAGTAAATCATTACCAAAATTTACTTGTTCACAACGGGATGCCAAAAGGTGTGGGAGGGACCATGTTTTGGTTATGTGGCTGTAACTCATAAAGGGATTGCAATATGGTCACCAAATGTGGTAACTGTTCAACAGATGACACCCTCACCCACCTGGAAAATAAAAACACATATGTTCAAATGCTGTTCATAGACTTCAGTTCAGCATTCAACACCATCATTCCGCACCAGACTGAAATGCTGAACCTGCTGGGCCTGAACACCTCTCTCTGCAACTGGATCCTGGACTTCCTGACTGGGAGACCTCAGTAAGTCCGTATCAGGAATAGCATCAGCAGGTATGTGGTCATGGGAAAAGTAGTTCTAATATTCCAGAGAGGGCTCCTGCTGGCGGCAGCTAGAGGGAGCCACAGAGGCTGAATTTGTAACAACATTATCAGTTCAGAGTGCAATATACCTTATGGCAAGGGAACCACTGGCTAACACAGACCCTTCAAACATGTTTCTGGCAGTGCTCCTGCTTTTTCTCTTTCTTCTACGAAGGAGCAGATTCAAGTCCTACTGCCTGGAAGTTGTAGAACCCTCTCCAGTCCTCATATAACAGCCTGTCTCCTGGTATCTTCTCTGTGCTCTTTAAACTGTGCTGGGAGACACACCAAACCTCCTTGCAATGGATGTGCAGTAGCATACACTTAGGAATTTTTGCACTTATTTTTGCACTTAGCATACACTTAGGAATTTTTTTAATTATAACACCACCAAGACCAACAAGCTCATTCTGGACTTCAGGAAAGAGAGAGGAGGCACGCATGATCCCATTTACATCAACAGGATGGCTGTTAAGCGTGTCTCCTGCTGTAAGTTCTTGGGGACCCACATCTCTGAGGACCTCTGCTGTATCCTCACAGACCCTTCCCACTCTGCCCAGAATCTGTTCTCTCCCCTGCCCTCTGGCAGGCACTTCAGGAGCCTGTGGACCAGAACCAGCAGACTGAGGAACAGCTTTTTTCCAAGAACTGTCTCCTTGCTGAACTTTGCAACACAGTGATTCCACTACACCCTCATATACACAAAATATACACATTAATAATTAATTAATTTTAATAATAATTAATAATACTAATTAATGTTACTCTTTTTTATTTTACAGGACCTTCTATGCACCTTTGGACACCACAGCTCACAGACTGCTCTATTCCCATTTATTCCCATTCCCATACAAATGCACATTTTCTGTAAAGTTGTTTATGTCATCTGTAAATAACCTGTAAATAGCATAACCTATATCCTGTACTTTACTGCTTATTGCACTTCTTGTTATACCTAAACTGCATTTCGTTGCCCTGTACATGTAATGACAACAAAGTTGAATCTAATCTAATCTAATCTAATCTAATATGTGGGTCAATCTAGGCTCACACCCACATGAGCCAGCACTGACTGTGCAAAATCATTGCCAAAACTGGCCCAGACACATTATAATAAAACAAGGCCACATTTGTAACATTATATTTGGGCCACTTTAAACTCAAACACACTAAGCCAGGACTAACTGTGCCAAATCATTGCCAAAACAGGCCCAGACATGTTATAACACAACTGGGCCACGTTTGCAGCAGCTTGTGAGGGCCACATTTGGTCTATACCATTTGGTTTATGCCTTTGTTAAATGTGACACAATTTTGCCAGTGGTGGGCCATATTTGTTATGTAATTGTAACGGTGGTGGCCGCCCAATCTCCGAAGGGGAAAAAAAAAACTTTATTTGTGTTCAGGTGCCAGACAGGTTTTCACCCTGTCAAAAAAAAAACCCAGGATAGCAAGCAAAAACCACCTATTACATAAATAAGTCTCAATTTTTTTCAGTTTTCAAAAATGTATTAAATACAAAAAAACTAACACACAAAAAAACAGCAGGTTCCTCAAGGGAAGCTTGAGGTACGTGTCGGCTCATCGGCGGACACAAAGGCGAGTAGACAGGCAGACAGGCAGCTTTCGCCCGTCTCTTCATTGAACAGCATTCCACAAACGGCCGTCTTCTCTGACCTCGCGAAGGCTCCTTATTCCCAGCTTGCAATTTCAGAATGACGCGTGCTCACAGGTAAGACACATCTCTATATATATCTGACTTGCTTTCGTCGTTGATTGAAACACTCCACCCCTTCTGATACATGAAAGTAAAAGTGAAAGTAAATAAATGCCGTGGCATTCATTAAAGGTCTCTGCACTGCACTGCCACATAATATTTGGGCCATATTTACCATTTACCCAATACCCACACACCCAGTCTAACTATAGAAAAGCTGTACATTTAAACAAAATTCAAATTCAGAAACCTGTAAGCAAAATGATTTGCAATTATTTACAAGAACACCATTGATGTTCATTTATTATCACCTAATAATGATAATAAGTAAGTACAAAAACAACATCACACATGCATTCGCATGGGACACAGCAAGTAGTGGGATCACTACATAGCTGCCGATTTTATAGACAAAGGTTTTTGTGCAGATGAGGCTGTGCTTGCATGATA
This sequence comes from Yasuhikotakia modesta, assembly GCA_036877545.1. NCBI lineage: Eukaryota > Metazoa > Chordata > Actinopteri > Cypriniformes > Botiidae > Yasuhikotakia > Yasuhikotakia modesta. Next base: position 11,471 of record JBAJNP010010717.1, read on the forward strand.
TTCTAGGGTCGCACATTGCCATAATCAGCTAAAATAAGATGATCATGAGGCTGTTTGTCTGGCACAGTATGCCAAACATATCAAGGATTTTCCGAGCAGAATTCAGAATTCCACAATAATGGAACACAACACCAGCTACATTCTTTCATCCTTAGGCAGAGAGAAAGGATGGTCTGAGAATGGCAAGAAGTGCTGACAAAGCAATTAGTGAAACTCCAAATTCAATTGTCCAATCTGCTAGTGAACTCTGCAAATCTGCAAGGGCAATTCGCTGTTGCTTTTGCATTGTTATCATGGTGTTTAATCACCTGCTGACTACAGTCAAAAATATGTGACCTGCAAAGTCCTGACTGGATCAGCCACAGAATAAATAAAAGGAAATATTCAAGGATATTGGCTAGCGAACACACTGACGCCACGCCACTGGAGATAGTGGGGTGGAACCCAAGAACGAAACACAGGAGGAGGAGCTGGCAGGGAGTATTAAAACTAAAACTTTACAAAAAACAAATGGGACTAGAATACAAAAAGGAAAGCCCAGTAGAAAATAAAACTTAACAAAACAAGAACCACGGGGAACTATTTCCCGGAAACAGGGCAACTAAACTCAGAAAGGGAGGACACTGAACATGGCTGGACAAGACTAGGAAGGACTCGACAAAAATATAAAAATACAAAAAACACCACAACATCAAAAAATGTCGCAGCACTGATCCGAGGATCAGCGTTGCTTAAGAACACAAAACAATCAGGCTGCGCAGAGCCGATAATCAGTAATTGAGGTTCAGCATTGCATTAACACCGCAAAGGTTGTGGGTTCGATCCCAGGGGAAGCCAAGTCCTGATAAAAATATGTGTACCTTGAATTCACTGTAAGTCGCTTTGGATAAAAGCATCTGCCAAATGAATAAATGTAAATGTAGTATCATATTCGCTAACCTGTCTTTACATTCTTTATACCGGATGTCCGGATGTCTGTCGGATGTATGTCTGTGTTGGCTTGCGTTGGTTTGTAACATTTCTTACAGACGGGTTTGTGATGTCGGTGGGCTTGCCCTGACTGTCAACAACGTAAGCAAAATAATGCCATATTTCATTTTTAGCATCTATTTTGTCCAAAAGTTGTTAGCGGTTGCCAAGATCACCTGTATTTGTGGCAATGTCTCTTCATCAGCATGCACTCAATGTGCCGCAGAAGCAGCACGCTGCCCACACAGAAGTCCAATATTCTGAACTACAGCTGTCACTTTTAAAGTACCGGTACCAATAACATGAGTTATCGTATCGTTATATAAGTTATATAAGTGATAGCAGTTCTAACAACAATCTGCTGTTACATTACTGGCTATGAACTGATGCTATAAGGTGTTGATTGGTGGTTTGAAATTATCATATATACCAAATAGAAATAACAGAATTAATAAAATAATGTAACAAAATGTTAGACCGACACTGGGGGTTGGCCAAATTCTGGATCCTCCGGAAATGCCTGGTGTCAGGAACCACATCCTGAAGGAGATGGAGACCGGAAGCATCAGCTGATGACTGTATCCAATACGAGGCAGGTTCATTTAATGCTCCCCTGGGAGGAAGCCCCCAAAACAGATAATAATTAGCGTAGCTGCTGTTCATGACATTTTGAGCATCAATCAACTTAAGAGATAAAACATTGGAAATTAGAACAGTTAATTTATGAAAATGCACGGCTAAAGAGGTGTGTTGTTAGTCTAGACTTAAACTGCAAGGGCGTGTCTGAGCCCCGAACAGTATCTGGGAGATCATTCCAGAGTTTAGGAGCCAAATGTGAGAAAGCTCTGCCACCTTTAGTTGATATATTAATCCTAGGTACAACCAGCAGACCAGCGTTTTGAGAGAGCATAGAGCCTGTATTGGTTTGTAATGAGAGACAAGGTCTGTGAGGTATGTAGGGGCTATCCCATTTAAAGCTTTATAAGTTTTAAGTAAAACCTTATAAGTAATACAATAACTGACAGGCAACCAGTGTAAGGATGATAATATTGGGGTTATGTGGTCATATTTTTTAGACCTACTAAGAGGGGCTGAGTACCCACCCTCCCTGTTTTGCAGACACCAGCCATGCCGGTGCCATCAGCTGTCATGCCCTCCACTCACACTCAGGACAACATCTGCGTGGTGACTGAGCTGCGGTCCTTCCAACCTCTGTCAGTACCATGGTCGGAGGATCCCTTTGCCTCCCCTCCAGTCCTGGAATCTGGGTCTCTGCCTTATCTATGAATCCTACGCATGCCATATCTGGGCCAATTTTTTTGCTGACTGGGGAGTACCGCATCATTGCGCCACTTCAGTTTTACATCCACTTTGCCTGGGCCATAAGGTGACCTGCAGTGGTGCATCATTATCTGATGTGTTTGCTATCTATGAAGACGTGTTTTCTAGGTAGTACAGGGAGGAAATGTTTTAGGGCATGGAGGACAGCTCGCAGTTCTAACACATTCATGTGTTTGTGCAGTTGTGGGACCCATGAGCTGCCAGTCCTGAACTCCCAGACTGCGCCCCACCCAGTCAAGGTCACATCGGTTATGACCTCCCTGTGACAGGGTATGGACCATATAGGGATGCCCTGATTTAGGCGTAAACACCTTCTCCATGGGTGTAGATGTTTCAGGGAGCTGGTCGTAACCAGTTTGTGCCCATGACGTTGAACCCAAGATTGTTCATCCAGTTCTGGAGAGGCCACAGTGTAAGAAGTGTCTGAATTGCCGCATTAGCTGGATGATGTTGTCCACCCCCACCTGCCACTGCTGGAACAGAGTGGTAACTGTTTTCCATATTGCCCTATACCTCCCTTAGGGGTTGGCTCAGTGTGGTGCCTCACTGTGGCTGGCAAAAGTGCCGGTTCCCCTTTGTTGGCAGACAAACTTCTCCCAATGCACTGTAATTAGCACTCTTACAAGTGTCAAGCAATATGAAGTGCACCATCTGTCAAGCAAAGAGGGAACTGAAGGGCTTTATGTTCCTTTAAACAAGGATTCCTAATTCCTCAAATTGTACCCAATCTGATCTGTCTGAATATTTTTGTGTTTTTATATCAACCGGCTTATTCACTTCATGGGAGAGCCATTATTGTTTATCTTTAGTTCTGTGGCATCCTGTGAAATAATCACTGGCACCACTTCTGATTGACCTCAGCATGAAAGTGAAAAAGTGAAAGTGACATGTTTTTGTCAGTTATGGTTACCTATAACTGAAATGTGACCTTTGCATTTAACACACACACACACAGAGCAGTGGGCAGCTATCCCTGCTGCACCCGGGGAGCAATAGGTGGTTAGGTGTCTTTCACAACCAGTAGACCACAACTACCCCCACAACTATCCCCCATGATGTTCAAAAGCAGCGGGTAACGGCAGGTTTACGGTGCCAGTATAGCGAGCTGATCACAAGGTCAAATCAGTAGTCATGATATGCACAGCTGTCACGAATTCAGTCCCTGTGGCTCCCTCTACTAACCGCCAACGGGAAGCGTCACCCGAATATTAGAACTCCATTTCCCATCAGCCCTGTATCTGGTCCACGCCCTTCCCAGCTAGCGGATATTTTCCAATTACACTCACGCTACCTATACTCACCTGTTTATGAACTCATTGCGAAGTCTAGTTTTACCCTGGCAAATATTACAAGTGTTTTTCTACTGTGTTTGATCATTACTGTTGTTATTAGCTGGACTGCTTACCAGTGTATGATTGTCTTTTGGACTCTGCCGGTCCTTTGGTTTATGTATTGTATTGCTGCCTGCCCTGAACTCTGCCTGGTATCTGTTGTCCCTGATTTTTGCCTGTGTCTGACTATGTCTCTGTTGTTCAATAAAACTGCATATGGATCTTAAGAAGTCGTTACAACAACACTGCTGGAGTATTAGAAAATATTAAGTGTATGAACTAAATGTTTTCTTATTTCTGATGCATATCACATCAATATATAAATTTAAGCATAATAAATAGTAATTTTTTACAAAAATTGTGTTTTAAGGTGGGCTTGTCCCATTTAAGGTTGGCTTAAATGATACAGTGACTCAAAAAGCAGATAGCATATGCGAACTTTTCCAAAACTCGGAATCCAATGAACAATGCAAGAGGTCAGGGCAGGGAGCAAAACATCAAAATCCAAGAAACAATCCAAATTCCAAAAAAACAGGTAATCTAAAACACAGAGAACACAGGAAAACACGAGAAGCACAAAGTAAACACAGTGAATGGCAATCCAATACATCGCAACTTCCTGTTTGTTGACTTGCTGTTTTACATAGATATCTACACTAGATGTCGCGTAGGTTATTGTTCTCTATTGGAACGGATGTGTCAACAGAGCCGCCATCTTGGTACAGGGTAGCGCTCTGAGCGTTTAAGGTAATTGATGGATTGATGCATTAAAATGAACAAAACAAAAAAATCCTCACAGGTTTATTTTAATGTACAAACTGAAAAGTGCATTAATAACTTGGATTCACACACCATCGGAGTTTCACGCACTTGACAACATATAAAA
>JBAJNP010010718.1:0-15995 GCA_036877545.1 Yasuhikotakia modesta
CTCTGTGACCCTGAACAGAGTTTACGGCCACAGAAACGGCACCTTTATCAGATTGTGCTGTTATTTGTGTCCTGTGAAAGGGTGGAGATCTGAACTGCTGGCTTTTTGTCTGTCACGCACATATTTCAGATCCATCTTTATTTTCCTACAGCAGCTGGTAAAACGGTTTCAATTTGTGTGATTCGACTCCATTTCCCATAAGCAAAAACATCTTTATTATAAAGGTGAACACTGACAGATAAATAGATGGCTGTAGAATAGAGAACTATTAGATAACTCTACGTGTTACTATACTAGCATCAACTGGTGCTAGCGGTATGTTTATTCTACACTTGCGGTTAAAAACATGTTGCTGTTTTGTTGATGTGTTGACCTGGCAGTAACTCAGGAAGATAAGAGTGACACGTCTTTCCTTGTACTAGTGTAAACTTTGTCAAACGTCTATGCATTACAATCTGTAACTGTTAAACAAATTACTCAGAGGGGCACAGAGGGGCTTCCCAAACTGCCGTTCAGACTTTATACACAACCTGATGATTTCATTGCTAGGAATATTGTTTAGTTTATTTTTAACTACAAAATTTCAGATTTTGCAGTGACTTGTTGAAGGTTCTTGTTAATATAAGCGTTCGAGGACTTTAGATGTTTTAGAGATTGAACTTTCAGATTCTGTTAGACTCTTTCCTCAGGCCTGTGTGACTGTTCCACCACGGTTACCCTCAGAGATAACTCTTCCTGCTCTGAAGACGACAGGAAGGTGAGGCTGAGGGCAGCTCTTCCTTAGACGCTGTGTCTTCAGGAAGACGGCTGTTTTCACTTGATCTCTTTCTGACAGAGCGAACGGTTCTGATAACAGAACAATGACCTCAGTGGAGATCAGCTCATATCGTCCACTAGAAACGTCATCCTGGCCTCTCACTGACCTCAGACTCCCTCATCTGTGGTCAAGCTTAGAGTTCAAAATGTTCACTTAGCAGTTAGATTAGCAGTCTCTAATTCACGGATTTTGTGTTGTGTTTTTTATGAGAAAATCATTTATAAAGTGTCATCATTGTATTGAAGAGTTGTCCTGTAGATATTTTTGCACTCTGTGTTTTGTTTAATTTAGACACAGACCCAGATAACAGAGAACGTTCTTGAAACGATGGCTTTCATTCAGAAAGTTCTCTCAAAGTTATCAAAAGCATTTTTTCATTTTTTTGCATTTTTAACATTATAAAGTGTATATTTTAAAGTGTTATTCTTAATTGTTAATGAAAAGTTTTGTGAAATGAAAACTAAACAATGAAAACCAGTCAATAACGTTAGTACAACGTATTAAAAACTTGACGTCTTCACCCCTCCACTCTTGTCCTGTTTATTCTCTGGTTTTATCTCCTGCACGGCTTGACCAAGACCTTGTCTTTGAAAGGGTTTGTTTGACAGACAGAGAAACACAAAGTTCAGTGAATCTCACTGATGGACAGGGACGAGTTTGTTTATGTCTTTATTTGTGTTTGACGTCTCATGACTGCTGCTGCTGGACACCAACGTCAGGTCAGGAGAACCTTAGTGGATGACCTTTAATCTCTGGTGCTGCTGTGTGAAACAAGGATCCATTTTTCCTTTTCTGAGGCTTTTCATTTTCCTCTCAGTGGACTTGAATGTTGTGGTTTCTGTCACTTTCTTTTCTCCGTCCTCTCAGTTTCTGCTCTCAGATCTTTATTTTGGTGAGTTCACACTGATTCGCTGTTAAAGGGGGGAAATGTTGATAAATTAATGTGCATTCATGCACTTAGCCCTTATCCAGAGTAGGTTCACATGTGGAATCGAACCCATGACTTTGGCGTTGCTAGTGTCATGCTGTACCAGTTGAAATGGTTGTGATGTTGATTTGCAGCAGCAGCACAGATGATCTTGTGGGTTCTGAAGAGGATCATCTGGATTCTCCTCAGAACATGATGTTCTGGTTCTTCTGCTGGACCTGGATCAGATTTGCTCCTCGTTCAGATTTACTTTAGTTCGAACACTTTAGACCCATTTGTTGTGGTTCAGATCATAGCACACATCCTTCATACTACAGCCGTTTCAAAGACATGTTTATTAAGACACAACCTGAGGCTGCATCGTTTTCTGTTGTTTATGTGGATCAGATCTGCTGTGCTGTGGAGCATTCATCTGTAGATGTTTGCGCTGATGTTTGCCTTCATCTCTTCCTCTGCTTTCTTCTGTTTCAGAAATGTGAGGCTGGTTATTTTGTCTTCACTAGTCTGATCTTTCATCTCTGAGCTGGTTGTTATTGGTGTTAAGGTTCAGTCTGGAGTTTGGCCTGCGTGAGTCTCAGGGGCTGACGGCTGGAGGTCCAGAAACACGCTGAACAAAGACGAGAGGTGGAGGATGGCCAAAGTCTGTCAGAAGATCATCTCAAGTTTCCTTCATTTGTTTGAGCTCATTAAGATGTAACACGTGATCGTTGTTATGGGCTAGTCACGTACAGGCGGTTACTAGGTTACTAGGGCACAGGTAAAAGTTATATAACTCCCCACCAAAGAACTTATCACAGCTGTAAGGTGACAAATCAAACCTTGTTTTTCCAGAACCCTGACAGAAAGAGCAACAAGTCCATAGTGAAGAACAAAACACCACAGTTAATTCTCGACTCCCCCCGGCTGTTTTCTGCAGTGCTCCGAACAGAGTGATCATGTGACCGCGGGGTGACACTGAGGCTATGAAGGATACGAGAGTGATGCATTAACCTGCAGTGTCATGTTATGCTTCTCTCCATCATTGTTTGTGATGATCCAGCGATCGCTCTCCCCAGAGCTCCGCCTCCTCTGTAGCGTGGCCCCCTGTTTGTTCAGTGAGGGTCCGATAACACGGTCGGGGGTCACGGCGAGGTGAGGGGAGAGAGAGGCACAGCGGAAAGGTGAAACTCAGGTCATGGGCGAGTTTGACACACTAGCTAGGGCTGCGTGGGATGTGTGTGTGTGTAGGGGGGGTTATAAATGACAGCAGGGAAGTCTGTCCCCTTCCTCTGTTACTCCTCCTCCTCCTCAGTGTCTGCCTTCCTCTCAGGTCAGGGCTCTATGGAACGTCCCCATTTAGATGTAAACATGTGTGTGTGGGATTGTTTTGGTAGGAAGGAGTGTGTGCTGTTGTTTAGACTATTTTGGGCAGAGCTCCAGTGAGGTCAGTAGCTGACCGGTTCAGTCACGGGTCATTATTGGGTCAGATACGGGTCACATTCGGTGTGTAAAAAGTGTAAATGACTGTTCATCCATTCTCCTCTAATCTCATCTGCCTTTCCTCTGTGTCTCTATATAATCTCATGTGAGAGACCCTCGAGCCTCAAGCGTTTCAAACTCTTCATCCCTTCTTCTGTTTTCAGTTGCTGGATCTGTTCACTCAGTGGGACTGGTCCACTTACCTGGCGGATTATGGGAGACCCACCTGCAAATACCTGAGGGTGAATCCACACACAGCGCTGGCCCTGCTGGAGAAGTGAGTCTCACCCTCGCACCTTCATCCTGCTGTGACATCATCATCATGTGCTCATCACACTCGTTCATTCTCACTCTCTCTCTCTCCTGTCATCTGTCACTCGTGAACAGGATTTATAGATCGTGAGTATTCTGCATTTTGTGGCTGTGGGATGCTAGAGCTCGTTCTGTTGAAAAAATGGCAGCAACGTGTTTCGCCCAAAAAATAACTTTAAAATTGCATGAAGAAAATAAAGGCAGCGGGATAATTTGAGATGTTATTGGTTTTGTTTGTTTGCGTTGTGACCGTGTTGTTTCAAAATCACTAAGTCTAAATATTTGTGTAAATCACATACTGAGAATGTATTTAAAATGAATCATTTTTGTTTTGATTAGTTTTTATATCAGTGTTGTGCATGCTGCTTGTTTTGTGTGTGTGTGTGTTTGTGTGTTTGTGTGTGCGTGCATGTGTGTTTGTTCACTAAACTATTAGATCTATTCACTTTTCTCTGTCACACTCATTTTCTTTCTCTCCATCCTTCTTCTGGCTGTTGTCGTGTGTCTGTGACATCACACCTGATCTCATCTGAGCTACACTAACCTCAGTTTCACCCTCTTGTTTCTCTGTCTCAGTGAAATTGATCTGTGTTTATCCAGCCAAGGGTTCACACACACTAAACAAGCTGCCGTGTTCTCTGTCACCGTGTGTCTAAAGAGACAAGACGGTTGCTAATGAAGATTAAACTGAAGCGTTTTAAATAAAGTCCAGTCTTGTTTGTGAGAAGAAGGTTTGTAAGGTTTTTGGTGACTGTGCTGCTGAGACTCGACACGGTCTGCCGGGTTTGCGAGTGACAGGAATGTGTGTGATTTGGCTCGGTGACGGTCCTCACACTGCTGAGCGGTGAGCGTTTGGCACCGGTGGCAGGAAAGTGAGCAAGCTCATTAGAACCTCAGTGCAGAACCGCTCCAGAAATTCCTGCAAGAACCAGCATGTGGAACGGCTGTGGTGGGTTTAGTGCTGCGTCTGTAAGGTCTCTAGGGAGGCAGAGCTAAAATGGCCATATTTCATTATATTCACTGGCTTGTTTTTAGGTCAGCTGCCCTCCAATCATATGAGTTTAAGGATTCTTTCGTAGGTTTGGGGCAAGAACTGAATCCAGTTTCCTACTCATACAACTTTCTTTCTTGTCTCTGTTCAAACTCAAATTTTTTATTTTCTTCTCTTTTTATTGTTTGATTCACTTTTTCATTATAAGCAGAAATAAAGGTTTAAAGCCTCCAGATGAGGAGAATATATAATTCCAGTTTCTCCAGTTGCTTTTGCTCTCATGTTTTAATGGTTTGTTGTTTTACAGGATGAAGGACAGCAGCCGGAAGAACAACATGCTTGCACATTTTCGTAAAAATGAGCGAGACAAACAGAAGCTCATAGATACTGTCGTCAAGCAGCTCAGAAATCTCATCGCCGCCAACCAGGCCTGAGGACATCAGCCCAGCTTCTCCACGTCCTCCTGAGTCGCCGCCGCACCGCTGACCCGCGACGGCCGGACGCGACCTTCACACCGTAAAACATGTCTTGTCCTTTCTGATGTCCAGTCCAGTGTGTGCGACTTAAACTGAAGTCTTCCTGTATAACTATATAAACAGTTTATTTTTCTCTGTAAAGCAGTTGTCGTTGGACATTTATTCTGTCACACTAACTTCCTGTCAAACTGTTGAAATTGTCAAAAGTATTTCTGTTGTTCTGTTGGATGGACTGTGTGCTCCATCAACTGCTACAAAAAAAAACACTTATAATCTTGTATACATGGAATTTAATATGAAGTGAATCAGTATTCTCCCATGTGGGTCAAGGAACTTACAGTAAGTGTTGATCATAAGGGAGTTTTAGTGACTTCCCAGCACAGGGAGTTTAGTTAGTTTAGTTCATCCTGAGAAGTAATTGTACACTAAACCTATAACCTGCTACATCCAGGACGTCTTTATCCCTGGATTAAGTTAAACCTGACCTAAGCCTGGCTTTCAGATGAGTGCAGTTTAGGAGGTAGGATTAGTTACTACAGAATTAAGAAACGAGGCTCATGTGTTTGTCTCGTATTCACTCGTTTCAAATCGACCGGCGAGCATTCAGTGCAAGAACTGGGGAAGAGAAATGATTCTAAAGTTAAATGCCTTTCAAATGATACAGAACCAGAGAAACAGGCAGCAGCAGGTGTGTGTGCTCTACTGTACATCTGAAACGAACAGAAATGCTTTTAGTATTTAAACAGTGTCTTCCCGTAGCTTTGATGGGTTTTCTGTGGTGCAATATTACTTTACGCTTGTTTCAAACTGATCTGAGGGTTTTGGGTGTCACAGACTTTTGTGTTTAAAGGGATTTTTTTCTTCGTTTTTTATTTTTTACTGATGCAAAATGTGTGTCTGAAGTCTTTCCCTTAAAATGGATGCAGAACCGTTGCAATACAAAGGGAACGTTTCATAACTGTGGCAGCATCTGTCTACAGGGGTTTCTCTCCAAACGCTGTTTACTGAGTTCAGATCTGCCTGCGTGTGCCTTGATTTATTCATGCCAATAACTGATCACAGCAGTTTCTGCAGAACACCTGTATTTGGGTGTATGAGTGAGCGAGCGAGCGAGAGAGAGGGAGAGAGACTAACTTGTTATGCTTTTTACAGAGTGCACACTGTACAGATTGTTATATTAAACCACTAATGAATTATATTACAATACTAATAAATAAAACCAATGCCAACAAATATATAATAAACAATCATGAACGTGTAAAAACTGTTGCATTTGAGTGATTTGGCACATTTTTTGACATGCACAAATAATGCAGATGATTTATATATATAGCAATAGTGATATATCACATGTGTGGGTTCTGTGGATGGTGCAGTACAGAATTAAATCTTGTGATCCATGTTAAGAAAATAACTCCACAAGTTGTTTCCTGCAGTCGTATGTCATAACCTGCAGTTGTATGTTTGAAACAGGAATGGCAATAGAGAGGCAGACATTAAGTTGAACACTAAACAAGAACCTCATGGGAAGTGATGGGAATCTAACAGCTGGAGATGAGAACTGTGGTGGACAGTGATGCTTTTAACATAAACCAGAGCCACGTCCTACAGTTTTCATCCTTGACTGACCAAGCAAAACTTTCTCTCATTCCACTCCTCCAGTCTCCATTTTCCATCTTGTCATGATGGCACAAAACCTGCTCTGCCCGGTCCCATCGCTGCCCCCCGTCACCTCTGTGTATGGCTGTGTGTGGAGGGCATCACTGAACTGTGACCACACCACAAACCGCTTCCAGCGCCACTTCTTCATCCCCTCAGAAGAGACACCGTGGCTCTCCGGGGCTGCGGATCTCCGCCATATTTTGAGTGAGTTGAGCAAAACAAATCTTTTGGGGCTCACTTGAGCGCGACAGGCTTTTTGTCAGGGTTCAAGAACCGAGCCATGCCAGCTCAGAACCGGATGATAAATTCTGCCTCCTACTGCCCGTCGCAGCGGCGTCTCCATCCCTACAGCTCCGGTACTGAGGGAAGAGTTCGGGAGTTCTGGCAGCTGTGGGTCTTCTGAGCCAAATGTGAGACTGAAGATAAAATGTTTCTTACGACTTCAGACAAAGAACTTGCTTTGACGATCCGGTCCGACAGACATCAAGTCAAGCGTATCCTGTTTTGTTCTGTAATGTGTGTGTGTGTGTGTGTGCGTGTTCATTCAGGAGAAGGAAGAAGATGAGAGAGATGACATCTCATCATACAATAATGATCAGGTCTCACATTTGCATGCAGAACAAAAAGATTTTCATTCTTATTTCACTACATAAAAAATAATACAGAATTATAGAATTATATACATTTGCAATGCATTTTATTACTAAATATCAGTAAAAGTTGTCATGTTTCTTGCATATGCCCACAGAAATCAGCTGAAGTCACAACATTCAGAGAGAGAGAGAGAGACAGACATCATAGCGTGCAGAAAAAACAGATAAAAGTGTTTTTATCAGCAGAGACTGATAGTGTCACCCACAGATCAGTGTCTCTCATGCGGAAGAGACTTAAAATAACTGCATGTTTAGATGCTGAAGGTGGATGTTATTGTTAAATGTGTGGGTTTGCAAATGAGTCGGATAACAGTCTGAGCAGGAAAGAACAGCGGCGGGACTGAGATGTTCGCGTGGTGTCTGAGTTTATATCAGACTGATGATGGAACTGAGGCGATCTGTGATCTGATCTCTAACGTCACAGATCAAAAGTCGCCCGCTGAGCGATTAAAGCTGTTTAATGTGGACATAATATAAATCAGACTGTTTACATGCACAATCGTATATTAATAAGCCAAACTTAAACCCTTACATACAGTAAACTGTTATTATACCTGAGAAAGTCATACAGGGTTTAAGTTAAACTTAAAAAATCTTTAGCAGTTTTTGAAAAGCTTTTTTTGTGTGTTCACTTCTGTATTTAACAGATCTGACTTTGTAAATGTGATTAACATTAATCTGTCGTGATCATTTTAATTTCTTATTTTGTTTGTTTAGTTTTAGCCCAGACGAGATCTTTTCTCCTTCATGGCAGAGACTCATCGGGACAAAGCAGCTGATCCAACGAAACCTTCAGATGAAAACAGACTAAAGTGAGAGAACGACAGAGAGGGAAAGTGAAGGATGAAGGAAAAGCTGGAGCGATGGCAGAGAAGAGGAAGCGTAGGTTCTTTTCTCTCTCGATGAAGACGGATTGCAGGTCCCTCCTCTTTCTGTGCTACTGGAAAGTTATTGATGGTTTTTGGGGTCAAAGGTTATAGAAACAAAACTTTGGCTTCCTCTGAGCTCTCTGTGTGTCCTCCTCTTCAGTCAAACTCCTCTTCAGTCAAACTCCTCTTCAGTCAAACTCCTCTTCAGTCAAGGTGTTTTGGAGGTATGGAAGGGGTTTAGGGTTTAATTTAAACACACACCCTGGTTTCTACACGGGCCCAAACGGGCTGGTTCTGATCCATCATTGTTGTGGAGCGCAGAGGGTGTGATTGGCAGTTTAGGGTCACATGGAGATGATAGTAGCTCAGGGTTCTTCATTAAACCATCATCTCCATCCACCAACCCTCAGTCTCTGTCCTTCACTGTCTTCTGCACAAACTCTGTTTGCAGGGTGAGTTTCTTTCTGTCTTCTAATTAATGTCACCTGCTCCAGTCACAGCAAAACTATTTGTTTTGTTTTAGTTTTGGGGTGAATTGTGACCTCGACGTTTCCTGACAAGTTTGTGCCTGAAGTATGTGTTGATATAAAGATGTTTGTCTGAACAACAGGAGAAACTTTCTTTGGTTCACAGTGTTTATTAAAATGATATTTTCAAGCAGGACGGTTCTGCATGGACATCGCGGTGTTGGGTCAGAACATAAAGATGTTTCTGAATTTCTGATTCTTCTCCTGAATGGAAGTTTCAGAACTGACTGACTTTCTTTGACCCGTTTGCAGATTGTTGCTGTGCTTTGAAAGGTGATTTTGAACAAAGCAAAAGCATGTGTTGATTAAATTCAGGGACACAAACAATGACGAAGTTTGTTTGATTTGTGTTCTGACATCTTGTCAGTATTAAATATTTACCCTTACTTAACTATTAACTGCTATTAAGCAGCAATTTTGTTATAATAAACATCACAGACTCATTTGACACTGAGACTGGCGTGAGACTTTGGTTTATTTGTTCCTCTCTGAGATAACCTGCTTGTGAACTTCTGAACTCAGACGGCACATCTGAGAGACTTTCACCAGAACATACAGTCATTTTTCCCTCATCTGTTTCTTCTCTCCTCCATCTGTTTTGAGGAACGGGAATGTGTTTATCATTGGGTAGCAGGTCACAAATGTTCTGGGTTTCCTGAAGCGAAGAGCTGTGCAGAATATCGCCACAGTTCTCGTGAAAGAAGAGTTAATCTACACGATTCTCACACAGGGGAATGAGCGCATACGCATGTGTGCACTCAGAGAAACTTTTTTACCTGTAACTTTTTTTTAATCTAGTTTTTTAAATTGTAAAGCTGGTGTTTCTGTAGCTCAGCTTTTTGTAGCAGCAAAAGGTTGTGGGTTCAAATGATAAAGTATTTAATGCACTTTTGATAAAATAATCTGCAAAATTGTTTACGCTGATGAATATCTTGGCTGATGTTTGACACCGAACCAGTTAATACATTTCAAGTAAAGTTTCAATTGAGAGATTTTTTATCTGTTATTTTGTCTATTATTCAAGTTAAAATGAACGTTGACGTGTTTTTTCTTTTTACTGGTTCTTGTTATTGTTTGCACGTCCTCTCATGTGTTCTGTGTCCCACAGTCTGATGTCCAGTCTCTCACCTGTTTAATCTTACCATCACACCTCTGATGAAACGAAAACTTTATTCTGATCTCACCTGACCTGAATCTGTTTTGACACCTTTTGTGTTTACATTCGTTTGTTACTGAATGTCTCTGCCTGATTTTTTCTCAGTTAAGAAGCAAAACAAACGTCCGATTCCAAACAAACTACCACAACTAACATTCGCCAGGTTTAATGAGTTAACTTCAAATGCCTGATTCACATTCAAATGTTTAGGAGGCAAAAGACAAAATGAAAGCAGCAAACAGAGGGCGGGGGTGACAGGAGGACATGAGAAAAGTTGACAGTGTTAATCAGAAACACACTTTCTGCATCTTGTTGTTCGATTGACCCCAGATGGACCTGCAGGCAGCCCGGGTTTGGAGTTAATAGTTGGGCACACATGTCCTTTTGAACTGCTTCTCTCCTGCCTTTTGACTTGTGATGCTGTGGTTGTTACAAACATGTTCCAAAGCGTTTAATCCCCAGTGATTTTCATGTGCAGTTCCTGCTATTTGTTTATGGAGTTTTGTGCTGTGTTTTCATCTTTGACTTTTATGCCTGGTGTCGTGTGTTCGGTCGATTTACGCCAGGATGCTAAAAAATAAATCGTTAAACTCTGTGTTGAGTGAATCATGGATAAATGTGTTTTACACTTTGGTTGTGGCAGGCTGTACACAGTTCCGCACGCAGCTCTCGTTTCAGAGCTTATTTCAATTTCAGGCCGTATTTAATGCTATTTAATGCAGCTTGTAGCCTAAATCGTACCCAGAATTCACTAGTTTTGAATCTTTTGCAGCATAAAGACAATTATGCTGCAAATTCAACATGCAGAAATTGTGGTGACATCACAGTTCATTTTATGTTCTCAGTTGTTGTTTATTCTGTGTTTGATGGGACATTATTTCTCATTTCTCCTAAAACGTCTCACCAATATGTCTGTCCTCAGGTGGTACAGGTAGATTCTGACCCGGTCCAGTGCGGCCAGGACTGAATTCTCTGACTGAAGTCCAGCAGCCCACAGTAATGTGGAATTATGGGATGTGTCCCACAGACAAGCAGAAAGGTGTGGCAACAATGTACTAAAATAAGAGTAATATAGTTTCATTTAGTTTTATTAACATTTTGTATTAGCTTAGCTTAGTTTTATGTTAATTTTAGTTAAATATTTAGCTACCCTGTTATGTGCTTTTGTAAAACGTGTGTGATAATGTTTTATCTTTTCTTTAAAGTATCGTGTCACTGCAGGAGATTAACACGTGATTTTAATGAGTGTAAAACTTCATCAGTTTTTACCCTGATCTGATGTTCTGGTTGATTCTCTGGGTCTGTTGTAGGTTGATGGGCTATAGATCACAAGATGGAGCTGGAAACGCTGGAAATGACCTGATTTCACAGCCCCTCTGACAGACGTTATATCAGGTAATGACTTTATGAACTGTAAACTGTTGTGCTAACTGTAACGCAAACCAGATTAGCATCTGAGAACCATCGACATGTTTTAATTCCGCTTTGGACGTATAATGAAAGTTTTCCAGATAACAATCTACCAGAAATCCACCTTCTATCTGGTTCTGGATATATAACTGGGTTTCAGGAATCTAGATTTCCACAGTAAGTAACTGAGTGTGGGCCGGTCTTAGTCAGAACCGCCCGGGACAGACGTCCAAAATCATGGAAATAATAGAGTGAACAACAAATGATTCATACAATCTTTAGGAAACACTTAGTTGACATTTATAGAAATTATTACTTATAAATGTTACTGATGGTTTTTGGGTAATGATAACCATTTGTGTAACCACGTTTTTACTACAAAAACTGGAGTGAAATTATGGTTGCTGTAGACCAAGGTAAATTTGTGGTTACCACGGTTTAACTATTTTTAAGAGTTTGCGTTTATCGACTGGGCTGCGTGTTTGTGTTTCATTTACGCCTGTTGTTTGTGTGTAAGTGTTTGAATTCTGCGTGTTTTTGTTTAATGGTGTTTAGTCACTGAACACGTATTTATACTGTCACTTCCTGAAGCTGCATCATGCATTTACTGTGAAAAACCAGTTAAACCAGTAAAACCAGTAAAACCAGTGAGTCATGTTACAATCACACACGTCTCTGCGTGTGGACGGTAAGTAATACAAACAGGATGTAAATTCACCAGTAAGGAAGCAGCAGTGATTTCAGCTTCACACGTTTAGACGCGGCGCACAAGTCAGGGACGTTTCTTCTGCCTCCGCTAGGCGGCGCCGTGACGCTGAGAGACGCGTGCGCGACTAAACGTGCTGGGAAATATAGTTTCCATCAGAAACCTGTTGATTTTTGCAGTGCAAACCGGTGCAGGTTTACATGGGCTTATAAGTGCGGATAAATATAAATAAGAGAAGCCTGCAGACGTCCTGTGTGTGTTGAATGGAGGTTCAAACCTCGCAGGTTAGGGACGCGCGCACTGGACCGCTGATACTCAGTAATGAAACTATACGTGTCAGTGTTATTCAAGCGTTTGTTATTGAACGTAAGCGTTAGATATAAAGTAAAATATAAAGCAGGATATCTGAGAGGAGGGGGCTAAGCGAAACATCTGGGGTTCGGATCTGCGCTGCTGAGAAACATTACATAACTGACCGTGAGCGATCCGGATCATGACCTTAATCGGAACCAGATACTGACACCGGCACCGAACTGCCCCTCTCTGCTTAAACACCGCGAACCTGCAGTCTGATCTTTACTGAGACGGATAGATGGATGGATGGATGGATGGATGGATAGACAGACAGACAGACAGACAGACAGACAGATAGATAGATGATGGATGGATGGATAGATACATCGATGATGGATGGATGGATGGATGGATGGATGGATAGTTCTGAGTAACTAAAGTACAAAATAGATGGATAGATGATAGATGGATGGATGGATAGATAGATAGATTTTTCACAGGACCTGTAATATCACCATCCGCGTATCCGCAGGTGATAAGTTCTCGACGGTGCATTTAAAGCATTACACGCCCATCCTCTCTCTCTCTCTCTCTCTCTCTCTCTCTCTCTCCCTCTCTCCCTCTCTCTCTCTCTGGGCTCTGGTCCAGGTCCCGCACGCTCCAGCGGCCGGTCCGTTCACTCTCCACCCCGCCTCAGTTGTGTGGGGTGGGGTAAATGGGAAGCCCGCTCGTACTCTGGCCGAATGCCGCCTCGCTGCCTCCTCTATATAAACACACACTGAAGATGAAGCTCACAGTGTGTGTGGAGAGAGAGAGAGAGAGAGAGAGTGACAGCATCAGAGAACGGGACTCACTGCTCACTGATCCTCCGAAGACTTCACTGCTCTCAGCATCAAACGTCTCAGGATTATCTTCATCTGCTCCCGCGTCTTCCTCATGACCATTATTTGATTTTAAGACATTTTTTCATGCAGAAGTTTTTTTAAATAGTAACTAAAATCTAGAGTTTAGAGCAGCTAAACAACAAATTTAGAAGAACATTTCAAAGTTTGAAAAGTACACGCCAAAAAAACATCTTAAAAGTTCAGGAACAGGGAAATTTGAATGATCTGAAATGACATGGAAACATTCAGCATCTCTCTGTAATATCCAGCACTCCTTACATTAAACACTTACATCCTTTATTTTTGCGTTGCTTTGGATGAAAACTTTTAGTTTTTTGTCTTTAGAATAATTACAGCAAATCACACACGTATATAAGAGTAAATCACTAATATACTCCTGCGAGAGTCTGAGCACCGTAGCGCCCGTAGTTCCAGTGAGATACCCGGACGTTTGCAGACATGCTGTTCGTGAGTTTTGACCTGGTGTCGGTTCTGGCGACGCTCGCCGCGTGTCTCGTGTCCATGGCGCTTCTCCTGGCCGTCTCCCAGCAGCTCTGGCAGCTGAGATGGACCCTAACGCGGGACAAGAGCTGCAAGCTACCCATGCCCAAGGGCTCCATGGGCTTCCCCTTTATTGGAGAAACATGCCACTGGTTCTTTCAGGTAAGATCCACGTCTTTATGTATATTAAATCTAACCCATCTTTGCTTTCCAAGTTTCCAGTCGCCTGACCGTCGCGCGCACGCTGTTCTGTTGCGCGCCAGGCACCGCGGGTCCGTCCGTTTACCATCCCGTAGATCGTGTGCCTGTAGGTAACTGGGTTGTTAAGGGTGCGGGATAAAGTCCAGTAATGCGTTTTACATGTGTTTGCTCGTGCGCAATATAGCGCTTTATAAAGGGACAGCCAGCAGGCTTGTACTCCCGTGTGCGCAATTTCATCCGTGCCATATTTCCATGGTGTTACTAAGCAGTCAGTTGTAACTAGTCTACAGTTTGTGTTTCGTAAAGCCAGTTTTTAATCCACGTGGAACAACCTGACTGATGGTGCCAAGAGTTGGTGCCAGAAATATTTTAGTTTTTGGCTTCTCAGAAGCGCGCAGAAGCGGCTGACAGCGTTTGAAGGCAGGCAGCGTCTCCAGCATCGTTGCAGTTACGCGCACCGGGAAAGCCGGAGTCGTTTACGGTGCTGGTGATGCGAATGATCGCAGTTGTGACAGAATAGACAGACAAGATTAAATCAGGATAGCGATCCGAGTTCAGATGGTTTGTGTTGGAAATCAGTAAATAAGGCGCGTGAAGTGGCGCATGGAAACGCCGCTGTGTTGTTTTTATAAGTGTTTCATTTCGCGATCACAGAACCTAAAACCGTAGACGCAATAAAAGCCATTAATCCATTTCAGGAACGTCTCGGAGCACATGGTGAATACATGTCTGAGGAATTCTTTCCACATTAAATCCGCGGTGCGATGGGATGTCTTGGACCCAGGCCTGCAGTAGCTGCTGCGGTTTGCTGAGAGTCAGTAGAATAGTTTGCGCTGGTCTGAGCGGAGCGCAGATCAAATTCTTTGGTCAGGAATAGGTTTAGAAAGTTGATGGAGCTCCAGTAGAGAGTTTCCGTGCAGTTGGCAAACTCTCTACAAAAACAAACGGGCTTCTACTTTGAGTTATATATTATAAACCAACAGGATTTAAACTGGTCCGCTGGAAAGGTCCAAACTTCTGTCATTTTACATTTCGCACGTCCAGCCTGCAGTTTGAAATATGGATATTTCTATATTGTGCATGTGGACTCGTTTAAGATGCTTTTTGAATCTTTCTCTGTTTGCTCTGTGGGTCCAGATGTGTCTCCATCAGAACTGTCAAATATTGTGAGCGCAGCAGCCGGACCCAAAAGTGGGTCAAATCTGAGATTAGCTGATATCTATAAACAAAAGAAATGTTCAGCATATGTGTTAGTGTCCTGCTGTGTGTTTAAACGCTATAAATCATTGATGGAAGTTGAAGTGTTAAGTTGAAAATTGGTCTGTTTGTGGAAATGTGTCAGTTTTTCTTGTCTGTTCTTCTGAATGCATGAGTTTCTGATGCTGCGTTGTGTTTGTATGTGTGACTGCAGAGACACTGTATGTAGGAAGAACCATCTAGTTCTGTTATTGGAACTAAATGGTTAGTTATCAGTAACCAGTTATCAGTAACCAGTTATCACCAACCTTGACCCAGTTTGCTACTCTCTGGGTGGCAGTAAATTAGCGCTCCAGGGGTCAATACTTTGACCCCTTCCCCACCAAAGTGCCCCCCCACCCTGAGACAAGGGTCCAGGGCTTGAGTCTCTGATCAGAATTCTGGAGAGCATTTTCTAAACAAATCATGGGATTTAGCAGCAGTTATCCAGCACCCCTCCGACCCCTCGCTCTCTCTCAAGGTTTGTCAGGATTAGCAAGCGTGAAACGGGCATGACTGGCACGCTGTGGCCCCTTTATCACCCCTGGAGCTCACCAGCAACCCTCAAACAACCTGTTGTCTCTTGGTAAGAGGGTCATGAAAGTGGAGTAGCTTGGCAGCAGTACTGGGAGAAGAAGGGGTGTCTCCGGGGGGAATCCTCACACTGCCCCCAACAACCGTAATCTCTCTCCACAAGGGGTTTCCAGGTCAGAGGGGAGCCCATTCTCTCCACTCGGCCTCTTGTTCACCCACATTGAGTTCTTTCAGCTTCTCTCCTGTGGCATTAAATCAGATTTGAGTAAAATAATTCCTCTCTTGCCACCTGTTACTCTCTGCTTCCTGTCTACTCCAATTTCCCATATCAGCTGTCTCTCCCTCTCTCTCTCTCTCTCTCTCTCTCTCTCTCTCTCTCT
>JBAJNP010010719.1:0-15994 GCA_036877545.1 Yasuhikotakia modesta
ATAAAAAGTCATATAGGTTTGGAAACGTCATTTTTTTGGACAAACTGTAACTTTAAGAAGGTATTGCAAATAGAACCTGTATATTTTTTAGATGTTGACTTTGAAGAAGTTTCAGAGATGTCTTCCAGGAGTTATAATATACTGGAGATGTTCCCTGAGCCTGTCAGAAGAACTTCAGAAACAGAGAGCTTTGAAAAAGCAGTCAGGTTACACACGGGTCTGACTTCAAACAGAAATGATCACTACTGTATTCATAAGGCCTTGCATCAGCACCCGGCAGGTCCACACTTCCACCCAGACTCAAGATTCTGACAGAATTCTTTCTTACTTATGATGATATATGATGATGCGATCTTCTAGAAACATCTGTATCCTTCTCAAGCTGCATTAGCCATGCATAAACCATTTTGTGAAGTAGCCTCCCGGCCTGCCTGATGTGAGAAACACATTTGATAAGTGAAGGAGTAATTTTGCAGTGGAAACAGCACTGGGACACTCCACATTTCACAGCAGATCAAAGTGTGAATGCTTGAGATGACAGTGAAGTGAAGATTTGAATCTTAGGACTCCTGTGGGCCGCTAATGAGCAACATTAGAACGATCATCTACTCACTCACAGAAGCCCCTGCAGACCCTTACAGACGTACAAATCCTGTTACCCCCTCTGAAACACCGGGCCTGTTTGACAGCTAACAAGGAACATTCTCAAAACGTTCTCTAAGAGTTCTTTCAGAGCTACAAAACATTTTTGCAGTAACATTAGTAGCGTTTTTTGTTTTATATCATAGACATCAAAAACATAATTCTTAAATCAACATTTATATAACTGGACGTTTTGAATGTTGTAAGAACATTTCCTTATTATTAACGTTACGAAAACTGTTAGCTGGGTCAGTGCTTACAGAAACCTCAAGCTCCCTTAAACAGAACTGACTGACAACATTTTGAGGAAGATGATGGAAGGTGTTTGAAGACCAGGTTTCTGGGCAATTTACCGTGACATGCTCCTGACAAGTTCTTCTAGGATCACTGCGCAGCCCTTTTGAAAAGAAGCAAAACGGTTAATCACACACCTAGTAAAACTCCATATAAGAAGGTCACCAGTTTTCCATGCAAACGCTGAGAAGTTCTGAAGATCTTTCCTGGATTCTTGAGGGAAACGGTTTAACGTTCCATGTGTTTATGGTCTGTGAGGGACAGTGCTAAGCCTACGTTGACGCAAGTTCATTCGTAATCTATCTGAGGAGGCTGTTGGCTAACCATAAATACAAATCTCTCCTCAGTACCTGCTGGACGTGCGCCGAGTCCCGCAGGTGCGTTTGAGTGAATTCAGTGCAGTGATTACGATACGAATTCCCACCTTAATGCTTCACATATATACAAATCACTTACGAAGAGGCTCTCAAGAGATCCTTTACTTTTGATTTATAATACAACTCTATGTGATTGTTATGCAAGTGTATTTGATTTACTACACAACTATATGTAAACATGTTTGATTTATCATACAATTATATGTGTTCTTCACGGAAGCCCATCTGATATGCTGGAAATATTAGCAAGCATCCAACACCAGCCATTTGGTTCCTGCAGCAGATATATTTCTCTGTATAATCACAGTAAAATGTGACTTCCAGTTTCTTAGTAGTTTAACTTCAGGAGACGAGATATAAAAAGGTCAGAAAATGAGAAAAACAAACTGCTGTGTTTCCTGTCCACTGTATCTACATCATCTCATCTGACGCAAGACTTCTTGTGTTTTCTGCTGTTTGTGTATCGGTCTCACTGAACATCTTTCACAATCTCTGAAACGAACAACATCAATGTTATCTGAGTAACACATTTATGGTCTGATTTTAACTTCCTAAATTCACCTTTAGTAAGTAACAAAACCTTCAAACAACCTTGAATGGCAAACAAGAATAGGCTCCTGAAACAATTATCCAGCTAACAATTTTAGGCTATAAAAATGTTTTTGTTAAGTAACACAAACGTTGTCTAAGAACATTCAAAACGTCCAATTTTTTTAGATACTGTACTGACATTATTGCTTGGTTGTAAGAACTTTGAATTCAATCTTTTGTAATTCTATACCTTTCAAAAACGTTTCACTAATGTTTCCTGTTACTTGGGTGGTTATCTCACTACTCTCAATCCACAATGAGACACAAGAAACATCTTCACACTCTGTGACTTCAGTTCTCCAGAAGCAACTGTTTGGTAGCATTATTGTGCTCTCAGTATTATAACTGGCAGAGTTTAACGGAGGCCTGCGGTTTCTGGCAGCCATCAGAGATGAATTCTTTAAAGCAGCCGAGCTCTGAATATAGAGACAGTTTTGCTCGGCGGTTATGATGTTCAGAACGGCACACGTATAAAAAGACAAGAAGAGTTACGAGAGAGAACTTCCATGAAATTACAGTATCCGTGAATAGCAAGGTCACAGACTACAGAGATTCCTCTAAAACTAACCCTTTTTTGGCTTCATTTGGGTTTTAAGTTGAATAAACTAATCAAAATTTGCACCATTTTTTCCATGCAAAAATATAAAATGTTGTATTCAGGAAACGTTCCATTGGGTAAACGTACATTTTAACATTTAATTGTCTGATACATTTCTTGCGTTCACGTTTAAACGTCATGACTGTGAAAACAGACAAGTGAGAAAAAATTCAAATCCCTGCAAAGTCACAAACTCTGTGTGTACACTGTGCATATGTATGTATGTGTGTGTGTGTGTGTACACTGTGCATATGTATGTATGTGTGTGTGTGTGTGTGTACACTGTGCATATGTATGTATGTATGTGTGTGTGTGTGTGTGTGTGTGTGTGTGTGTATGTACACTGTGCATATGTATGTATGTGTGTGTGTGTGTGTGTGTACACTGTGCATATGTATGTATGTATGTGTGTGTGTGTGTGTGTGTGTGTGTGTGTACACTGTGGATATGTATGTATGTGTGTGTGTGTGTGTGTGTGTGTGTGTGTGTGCACGCGTGCATCAAGTTTTGCCTGCAATGTAGGAGGCCAAATATCCACCTGGATAGTAAAAGTTGAAATCACCTGCGCTGCCAACGCTCCACACATGGAAAACAGCTTCTAAACACAGTAAATAATGTCTTTCTGTAAATCTAAGGATGCAGAAATCCTGAAATATGGTTTAGGGAAAAAGTATCTTTAGGTCCGTATAAATACGACACGAGCCAATGGAAATTCCCCATCATAAGAAAACAAACATTTACACGCGTGTGGGTGGATTTACTAAACTCCAGTCTGTGGACGAAAGTCTTCAAAAATGAGCTAAACACTAATAAAACGTTTCTTTGGGGACACTCAGGGCTGTCAATTAGATAAACGATTTATAAATAAAGATAGTGGCTTTAAAACCATCTATCTTATTAACAGACAAACCACAAAAAACTATAATATCAAAGTAATCAATACGTCTTTTGTCTTACTCTTTGAATGCTGTTGCCCTACCACACACACACATCCCAAATTTAACACCATGCCCTAGGAAGGCTCTCCTAACACCCCTGTAAGTCAAACAGCCCCCCCCACTGCAGCCACAGAGATGCATCAGATTTAAACGGATGGGTTCTGTGTGCTGTAAAAACACCGGCAGCTGTCTGAAGTGAAGCAGCTCCGACCCGGACACCCACAAAATGTCCAGATGTGTGTCCGTTTTTATATTCGCTTCAGTGCGTCCGCCTGGCCTCAAATGAAGAGCTCAAGGAAGTATTATATTTGCAAACACATTAAGTTGTACATTTCATTTCCTGCAATTTGGCTGTTCTGTGTAAATACTGTGCTAAACCACAGGGCCGGCGCAGAGGGGGCAAAGCAGTTAACAGCAGGAAAGAAAATGGTGGAGGAGAGCTAAAAACAGCAGAGGTTTGGCGCTAACCGATACGAGCCCTGCGGGGCGGAGGACACAAGTGTGCCACAAAAACTGTCTGCTCCTCTCAGATCGGCTTTGTTGGTTACATTGATTGCAAGGTTTGTCTATAAACAATTACCAACCCGCCAAGAAAAAGGAGATTTTTCCCCAGAAAGCTCAAAAGTTAATATTAGCATTCAACAAAAAACCTGGAGTTATTTGACTGCAAGTTCTCTGCAGAAAAGTTCCCTCAAAAATGTTTTTGCAGTAACAATAATAGAACGTTATTTTAAGAATATCTAAAACATTTAATGCAAACATATCAAAACCTTCCTAGAATATCTAAAACAACATTTTCAATTTCACTTAAAATTGTTGGCTGGGCAGATTTAATCTAGATCATAATCACTAACTGACTAGTTAGCATTTAAATGACTAGTTAACCATCATCCCTACTGCTAGTAATTGTGCTTTAAAAGGCACAGAAACTATAATTATACTATATCAGAAACTATAATTGGGTCAATAAAGTCACAATCTCTTTATTCTAACAGCAAAATGAACCCTTAGTTAATTGATTTGTAAAGCTCAACAGGCAATTTCCACCCAGTTCCTGCTTCTGATAAAAAATGGATCAAAAACGGTTGCCATGATCCATTTATTCAAAGCCTCTGAGAAAACTAAGCTAAAGCCGTGCAGCGTTTGTCTGGAACAGATCCAGGCCAAAGCAGAGAGAGTCACTGGGAACAGAGAACGGCTTTTTACTCTGGAGGGAAGAAACCAGGTTGAGTCTCAGAAGGGCTGGACACTGAACACTGGACATCTGATCAGGAGAAAATGCCATATGGTGGTGTGTGTGTGTGCGGCTCAATGAGGCATGTACACATCCCCTCCAAAACCAGAACCCAGGTCCATGCAAAAAAAACCTCTGAGATGTTTGAATCCAGCATTGATTCAATGCTGAAAAAACGTTTTATGCATGAATAAATTCTGAACTACATGAAATGTCGGAACAAGCAGGTTGTTTTCCAATACCTCAGATAGGTTATACCAAAGCAGTGACCTCCAATATAAGCAACCAACAAAACCATTTTAAAATGAATAAACAAGGTTTTCCAACACTTTCCAGCTTCACTACCACTAAACAACTAGTACACCGCAGAAAAATATAAAGTTAGTAGCACCACTAGTTTTAGTTAACTGTCTTTTCTCTCAAGAGAAAACAAGTCTCATAAATATTTAGAAACTTTCTGACCTTCCTTTATTGCATGTCTTTGTGGCTGATTTAATATCAAGTTAAAAGACAAAACTCAACTCCACTCGTCTGAAGTGAGTGATCGCATCTCTGGCTGCCGTGAAATGAGCAATATGCTCCAAATTGTCCAGAACATAAAAACACCTTTGAAAAACTGGCAATGATGCAGAGATAAAGCACTGCCCTTGACCAAAGACAGTCCTGTGAGAGAGTTTCTGTAATGCATGGAGGCAATCAAAGACTGGGGGAGACAAATAGAATGATATCAGTGATGTATTTTCAAGGACAGAACTTTTACCTTCAACAAAAAGTTGCCAAGGCACGAATGAGACAGGAAACCTCTTCAGCACTGAAAGAAAAACTGACAGACGCACAGGTTGTTCTCAGAGCTCTGAAACGCCAAATACTAAAATATTTTGGTTTGGCTCAAGATTTCTCAGGTTCTTAAGGAGCCTCCAGCGTTGACAGGTCTCCTCAAGACGTCTTGGGCTGGTGGGACTGTGTTGACACCCACTAATGAGCTGTGAGCTCTGATCAGATAAGGAGTTGTGGAAACCGACTGCTTCCCATGAGAAAGTCTTTTGTAGACGGCTTCATTAAAACCAAACCTAATCTGTTTCATTTAACACCTATTCAGTTTATCTTAGACACAAATAAAGAAATAAAAAATTATCCCAGCTAACATCTGTGGATTGTAGGAACATTTATAACATTTCCATTAAGTAGCAAAAACATTACAAATGTTATTTTGAACATTCATGCTTCAAGTTTTTAGACATTGTATCAATGTTATCGCTTGTTTAAAAAAGTTACTTAAACTTTTTAATGCTGTAACGTTTATAAAATGTTCCCCATATTTTGGTAACTTTAATACAACTTCTGGAGAACGTTAGCCAATGTTCTGAGAATGTTCCCTGTTAGCGGGGATACCACAGGAAAAACAAAAAACATTTCTTTTATACCTATATTTTCTTTGCCATTATTTTCCAAAGGTATGAAAGGGAAAATAAAATTTATCCAAGGACCCTTTGTTGGAAATCACCAACACAGCAACAACACTTCAGCCTTCACCAAATCAATTATTCAACTCATTAAAATTTACAGAGGAACAAGTCTTGTCAAAAAAAACAGCAGCTTTACTTCCATTCATGGTGACAAAATAACATACTGGCTATGAGAACACACTCCAACGGAGCCAATTACATATCCAAACACAAGAGAACAGCACAAACAAACCCAAAGATGAGTGCTGCAGGAAAAACTAATAAAAGACTGTAGATATAGAATGCTAACAGCGCTAACAAGACTATGTTAACACAGGATTGTTCAGGCCTTTGAAGACTCTGAATGGGACAAAGGCCTTTCCTGCCTCTTTGTGCGGTGTAGACCTGCAGAGTCACCACACTCCATCTCTTTCACAGCTCGCTCAATTCACATCATGAAGAAAAGAGAGACTTCACTAAACGCACCAATTATGCAGCTGCCTCACACAGAGCGAGGAACGCTCGACACCCCAGCGGTGAACGTGTCCAAACCACAGTTGGAGTGTGTTGTGAAGTATCCAACAAAACAGCAGCTGAGCTCCGACCATTCTTGAGCATCTACCATTGAGACGTCCTTCATCTGTGGCCTTCATAAGAGCTCAGCTCTACTCCGTCTTTGTCAAACCTCCAACTACACAGCTAACAGTTGTAGGTTGTAAAAACGTTTCCCTAAATTCACAATGAGTAACAAAAATGTTCATTTGAATGTTCTAACAATCATAATGTGACGTTTCATTAAGACTATTGCTTGGTTATGAAAACATTTTTTAAATTCTGTAATGTTTTTAAAATGTTCCACTTACAATTGATTAAAAATGTTTTAAATGAATATTTAACAGTAAAAAAGCATTCTACTAAACTCTTTATAACTTTAGAAGAACTTCCAAAGAACTTTAGCCAACATGCTAAGAACGTTTTCTGTTAGCTGGGTGGTTTGAGAGTTCAGAACATTACATGGTATTTATAATAATACAGTTTTGCACATTATTATAATGTAAACAAAGTTTTACCCAATAATAAAGTGTAATAATTGAAAGCAGAGCCATAAACTTGGTAACATGAGATTACACATCTAATTATATTAGGCCCTTAATTCCAACACCACAAGTCTTTTACAAGTTATCTTTGTGGGTAAAACAAAACTGGATGTAATCACTAGAGCTTGCACATTTCAATGGGTGGAAATTTCACTGACAGAAATATAAAACCCAGTTAATTAGGCCTCAGTACAATGGCTGCCGTTGACGCTCAAGCAAAGTGACAAAAGCTAAAATGCAGTAACCCAACAGTGCCAGTACGCATTAAACTAATCAAGCTCTGCTGTGACGGATACACTGGAAAACGTGAAATCAGGCCCAGTTCAGATGTTAAATGAATGATCACAATAGCCCCATTGTAATGGCATTTGGACAGAAGCTTTGATTCAGGAACGGGGAGGGATGGGAACTCTTGTGCATAGAGGTCCCTGATGAAGGGAAAAAAGCAACTCATCAAGTGCCGTGCTGTGATGCTTGGATGTGGATTTTTGGCAGCGGTTTCTGCAGTCTGTGCATCATCAAACTCCCAACTGCTCTTGAGTGGCATGCCAACTTTCATCCACCGAGTGCTTCATGCCACAGCCTGAGAGACAGTTGGTTTGGACCTTGTTCTTGGCTAGCGTACACCTGTGGTTGTAAGGATAGACTTGGTAACAAACTCCCTATATTGTTCTGGATTAGAGTGTTGAAAACTCGAGCCGTTTGGCAACAGCCTGTGAATCATTAGCACTCACTGTATTAGGATGGGAACTGACAGCAGGACAGGGGCCACTTGATCAAAGATTTGATTTCGCTTGATTTGCAGACCTGAGCGCTGCTGATCCAATTTCTTACTTCTGATCTACAGTAATGCTGCTATAAACTACTTCTTCTACTCCCAGACCCCACACTTGACCCTCTGCAGCTTCTATTCCCAGTCTACAGCTGAGAGGAGTCGGCCAGACTGAAAAACTAGCCGTGATCCTCCCTCTCTCTGGAGAAGCCCTGGGGCCAAGTTCCCTTCTGCTGGGCCCTCTGTCAGCTCAGCGGAGTGTGTCTCAACCCACGCCAGCACAAATCCAACACAGAGTGAAGCATTAATGTGCTTTTACTTGATATGTCACTATGTGAAATTACACATTTTGATTTACTGGGAAATGTATTACTAGTTTTGAATTTGCCTGTGGAGAAACTTATTAGAAAGATACTTTGAAGTCCCAGTGCAGGCATTGAAAAAAAAACACAGGGAGAATGGAAAGATGGCTTGTTTGTTTTTTAATAGTCAGCAGTGAACAAGGCTAGAAAATTATAGGCAAAAGTTGAGACAAAGTTCCACAACAACATTGTTGGTGAATCCTGACACTTCCCCAGACTGAGTGCTTTCAGTGTTTGCACATAAATGTAAACTGCCCTGCACTACAACAAAAACCATTATGAGGTGAAACTGAGGACAGCCAGTGAAGAACAAATCCCCCACAGCTTGAAGAAAGCAGGTAACTCCCAACTAAAGCAGTCCAATCCAAACAAAGCTTACCTACAAACGTTCCCCAACATCTCCCAATTCATCATGGTGGCTTCCAAGTCAATTTCCTAAAATGACTGCTTCAATTTATTCACCGTACACACTTTAAACGAACAAGTAATATATCTTTAATGTACACAAAATTAATCCATAGTGAATTTCTCCACAAACTTCTTGCTTAAAATGAACTGCTTATTTATTCAGAAATTGGAGACCAAAAATTTTAGTCTTACCTCCATGAAGCAGGTGCCCACTGCAATATCCTCCTTGATGGATACATTGTAGAACTTGCTGCCAAAAACAGGTTCATTGTCATTAATATCCTGTAGGATAACTTTGACCACAGCTGTAGAGGACAGCGGCGGTCTACCTCCATCAGTGGCTACCACAATTATACTAGGCGTAGGGTCAGTCTCATAATCTAGCTGGGTGAGGGTGGTGATGATACCAGTTATTGAGTCAACACTAAACCAGTCTGAGTGACTTCCTTGATTGTGAAGGATGCTGTACTGAACATCTCCATTGGGGCCCTGGTCTTTGTCTCGTGCTGTTACCTGCAGTACAAAACTTCCTGGAAATGTCACCTCTGGAATAACTTGGGTGTACTCGCTCTGGTCAAACAAAGGTGGGTTATCGTTGACATCTATGACCTGAATGGTGAACGAGGATTCTGCCCGTAAAGGAGGAGTACCAGAATCTGTCGCCATGACTCTGAGTTCATAATGGTCCTGAACTTCACGATCAAGGATCTTGTCTACGCAGATGAGATAGATGATGTTGTCTTTGGTGGTCAAAGCAAACTTTCCATCTCCTCCCTCCAAAGACACGTTGACATTTGCATATTCACCGTAATCAGGATCAGTGACAGAAATCCTAGCCACATACTGCCCAGGCTGGGCTCCTTCTGAGATTCGTGGTGAACCGTCTTCGCTGAGGAAGATGATGGTCATGGTAGGCTGGTTGTCATTGTAGTCCCGAACCTGGATGGTCACAAATGCGTTGGTGACCTCTGGCTGAGTGGCATTGTCCTTTGCCTGTACCACCAGCTCATGAACCCTTCTCATCTCAAAGTCCAGAGGTTTGTTGAGAGTGATTAATCCAGTGTGAGAGTCAATGATGAAGTAATGATCAGGGTCACTCTGTCTCCTGTTGATGTCATAAAGCACCAGGCCATTGTCACCCTCATCAGCATCTGAAGCAAACACCTGCAGTATGTTGCTCCCGGGTTGAAGGTTCTCAGAGATAACTGCATGATAGCGACTCTGGTTGAAGATGGGGGCGTTGTCATTGATGTCTTGTACAATAACATCCAGGATCATCTGTTGTGTCCTTTGAGGTGAACCACCATCAAATGCTTCCAAAAGAAGAGTGTATGATGATCTTGCTTCTCTATCCAAAACTGCATTGACCACCAAATCCAAATAAAGCACTTTGTTGGTTCCTCGTTTGGTTTCCAGAAGAAAGGCCTGTCCTACATTTCCATCCGTTATAACGTAACCTTGAGTGGTTAGCTGGTCCTCATCTGCATCCACAGCAGGATCAAGAGGAAACTTTGTGCCAATAGCTGTCTGTTCTGGGATTTTAAATGTAGCTCTTTTCTTGGGAAACACTGGTGCGTGATCATTGATGTCATTCACCAGGATGGTGACTTCAACAGTTATACCAGTCATGGTGACGGCTATGAAGCTGTAACTGTCTCGTACTTCCCGATCCAAGACTTTAGCAGTTTTTATGATGCCCGTGCTTTCGTCGATGTCCAGGTCCGTCCCAACACCTGTGCCCTGATGATCTGAGATGAAGTAATGGGATGCAGTCATTCCAGGTGGCAGGCCAGCACTGATGTCACCTACAACAGTACCTGCTGGCTGCTCCTCATCTAACTGGAGCTGCAGCGTTCCTGGCACCATGGATGAGCAGGTGGTCGTAAATTCAAGGGCAACATAGAGGATCACCAACATCCTCCACTTCAACGTTCTGTCCATCTGCAATGGATCCATAATCGTCCTTCCGTCTCGCAACATCATTCTCTTCATGTACAATGTTTCTCACAATACCTAACAAGACAGAAGAAAGACAGTTAGATTTAGCAAGCATAAGTGAAATAACAGCACTGTCAGGCATGTATGTAAAGTATGAACTATAAGAAACTGAGTTACAGAAGTAGATTCTGTTACAGTTTGGGCAAGAATGCTTAAGCGGTTCTCCATATGTGAAACCAGTTCTCTTTCATAACATAGAACCACACAATGTGCACACGTTGTTCCTGTATTTACATCTCACCTAATAAGTCAATACCTTATTACTTTTATTTAACCAAAAAGCTTCCCCGGACTAAGAAAAACAGAAACCACAAAGCAAATGGACATATTTAGAAACAAAAGACTGAGGCTGAATTGAGTCTCTAGCTGAATTTGTGGTAGGACATGTATCAATGGTCACAGATCTACTCTGCTTTGTCAACACAAGCTTCTAACTTAGCCAACAATGTTTCACTAATATTTCCATTTAGTTACAAAGACATTAAAAATATATTTTTTAAATATTCTGAACGTTATAAAACATGTTTAAAACATCCAATTTTAAAATGTTGCATTAACAATAAATATGAAAATAGTTTTTTTTTTATATATATATTTGTAGTATATTTTATATATTTGTTTTTGATTACTTTGATAGAATGTTAGCCAACGTTCTGAGAACATTCCCTGAATGTTGAGTCCAGAGTGAAGACTGCAGGACTTCACAGAATGATGACATTCCCTGCTCAGATGTCCAGCTCAAAACCTCCTCAAACTCCACAAGGTTCCCTCGACTCTCATTGGTAATTTTGAGGAACATCCTCCTACAGCAACATATCTGTACAATGACTGGCAAAAAAACCAGAAATGGCAAACAAATACCCCCAGTTTTTCATAAAACTGCAGCTCACATCGATACAAACGACACACAATGGAGCCAAATGTACCCTTTAAAACCAACTCCATGTTAACCCAACGGCATATTAATGCCAACATTAATGCACAATATGAAGCCACCAAAAATGCTGGTTGGCCAGTTCCAACACATTATAACCACACAGGTCTCCTCTGAGCGTTCCCCCAGTGTCAATTTAAACCTGGAATTAGATATTCCTCATCCTTCAAAATGCAGGACCTGCAAAAAACAACAGCCTTATTGTTGCAATTGTGAAACGAAATATTTCACAGACGATTCCAGTATTGGGTCCACTGTGCTGGCAAACAAATGCTAAACATCCAGTTAGACCGAAGGTTAAATATTTTATACGCTTGTTAGAAGAACTTGATTCATCCCACCGAACCATTCAAGTATGAAATATCTGCAAAGCAGAGGAGATGAAAGATTGAAAGTTACATGAGAGCTTATTACCCAAAGAATAATGAATTGCATGGCTTCCCAGTTCCCATTGTGGGATAACAGTTCTATAAAAGTTCTACAGGAACAGGCAGTTAATTACATTCACATGCTAAAGGGTAACCAAACTCCACTTTTGACTGAGTAAATTCCTTAAAACAACCTTGTAAATCAACATCAATCCCTATTGGAGCAACATTTGTTCAGATACAAAGTGTGTTGGAGAGCATGACCTTCAGACACGCTGTTGAGACGTTGTGTCACTAATGTAAGTTAAACCCTGTGTAACAACAGCACTGGGGTCTGAATAATTCTTTACACACTATCCTAAATATTACACAGCGGCTGTCAAAGCAATATTTTTGTGAGACAATAAGCAAGAACGACTGTGACACAGAAGATATGAAGGTATGTCAGAAATCAGATAACTGGACGAAAGTTATTTATAAAGTTTTGTGATCATTAAATGTATTCACTGCAACCAGTGAATATCAATCAAGCTCAGAAAGCCATGCACATTTACACAATACAGCACTGAGTTTATCTGACAGTCTTAACCTCGTTCAGATCCAGCTCATCTGATAGAAAATGAAGACATGAACATTTTACGATGAGCTGTCACCATCTGCACATATTCCTCATACTGTATAATCGCTTTCAGGCCGAGGGAAATAATCACATGTCATTCTCAATCAATGCAAACAGCCATGACATCATTGACATAAAGTTCTTTACGATCACAGCCGCAGGGTTTCACATGGTCTCATGAAGTCAATAAATAAAAACACAAGGAAGTAGTTTTGTTGCATGTCTCACTGGAGGAATGTATCAGAAAGGCTCCCTCCAGTGGTTCAGACACGATGTAACTTCAGTCATCTACACTGAAAAAACTCTAATGCCTTTTTCTCTGCCCCACAGGATATTAGTTTCAGAGGAAGTGTGCCCAGATAATACCTTTAGGCTGTAAGAACATTTCCCTAACGTTATCATAAAGTAACAAAAACGCATATTAATGTTATTGTTTGATTTTAAGAATGTTATTGAAACTTTTTAATTCTGTAACAACTTAAAAAATCTAAAGAATGTGTGTAAAGGGGTGCAATGATACAGCTGTCCATATAAAACTGTGTCTCAGTGTGTGTGTGTGTGTGTGTGTGTGTGTGTGTGTGCGCGCGAGTATTCCTGTGTGTTCCTTATAACTCCATGGGTTTAATTCCTAGTTACTGGAAGAACTGATAACATGCAGACCAATGCAATCTAAGAAATGCTGAAGTGTGTGGGTGTTTGTGTGTGTTGGGCGGGTGACTTAGCCACATATTGGGAACCAATTTGTACCAAAAAGTTAGCAAAACCTGCATCATTTGTAAAAACACTATAAAATACAGTAAAGAACTTCTGCAAAATCAAAAAATCTTCTGTAAGGTTGTGCTGTCTGTGTGTATAAAAATAAAATAAAAAAGTAAAAGTGTGTTTGTGTGAGTCAGATGTGAGCATGCGGTGGGTCTCACTGCTGTAGTAAGTGTGTATGTGTGTGAGTCAGATGTGAGCATGTGGTGTGTCTCACTGCTGTAGTAAGTGTGTGTATGTGTCTCACTGCTGTAGTAAGTGTGTGTATGTGTGTCTCACTGCAGTAGTGAGTGTGTGTATGTGTGTGTGAGTCAGATGTGAGCATGCAGTGTGTCTCACTGCTGTAGTAAGTGTGTGTATGTGTGTCTCACTGCAATAGTGAGTGTGTGTGTGTGTGTGTACTGAGTGAGGGAGCAGACCAGTAGGGCTCCACATAGTCTGCCCTGCACCCTCTCTGGCTTTGCTGCATTGTAATTGGGGTCTGCTGGAAGTCTGCCTGCGCATATAAGAATCCAAAGCTAATTTCAGTCTGTCAGCATCACAGAGACTGAACACACACACACGAGGAGAAACACTTTCATATGTTTAAGAGAGTAAAAGCACACACACACACACTACCTCCAACGTAGATTAATGTACACTCCTCTCAAAGGCCTTTAAGTACATGATGACAAAAATAGTACACATTTATCACACACCAGCATTAATCTCACACCAGACAAAAATAAATGCTACATACTCATCATCTATCACTGAGGTCCTCAGATATTAAACCATAATTTCCACTCATTAGCCTAAAACAATTTTTAGGCTTTTCTTAAAGTAGAGATTTAAGAACGATTTAGGACAAAAAAAAAGATTTATTGGTGAAAAAAAATAACATTGATTCACTGTTCAGATATTGAGCTAAAATTCATGTCATTGTTCATCAAACAGAACCTCACACACGAATCTCCAGCGTTACGTTTATTAGCGACTGCAACACGCACCACAACCAACAAACCCAAGCGCTGCTATTTTCTGTCCATGATAACATTCACATTTTTGCATTTAATGCCTTGTTAAACAGCGTGGCATGACACAAACTCAGACACAGCTTAATGCCTACATCTCACACAAGTTAACTGCTGTCCAGGCTTAAGAGATTTTCCACCAGAGATCCATATGTTTTAATTCATCCTTTATTCACGGACCATATACTTATATAGTGCACCGCAGCTCATATAGCTTAAAAAAAACCTATTCAAAGGTCGGGACATTAGCCTCGTATCTTAATACTCCACTAATTTTATAAGATTATGCGGGTGCTGTTACCATATATATCAGACTCTTTTCATCTCTGGCCCTCTCTCCAGTGCTGTGGGTCATGGGTTTCAACCAGACCACATAATACAACAAAGGGGCACATGGTCTAATTACAGAAAATGGCCCATTTAAGGCAAAAAGAAAACATGTCACGGAAGGCACCGACTTTTCCTTGACAGAGTCTGACACGGGTAAAGCGAAACCAGGCCTGGCCTATTTATCTGAAAGCGTGCAGCTAATAATGAAGCTAACCTTTCTAATAACGGTCTCTGAGCTGTTAACACCTGCCCATTCCAACCACCTCCGAACGTCTTTATAATCCTCCTCACCAGAAGACAGGAGACAGTGGATTTGTGGGGTTTTAGACCACTAATATTTCTGAGTAAGTACCGCTGCCTTCCTCTATTAGAGTGCGTTTCTGTTTCATACAAGGCTTCCAAACTTCTGACAGAGCACAAATCTGGGGCTAAACAATTCCAAGAAGCAGCGCTGTTAAACACTGAAACCACTTTGGCCAAGACGCTGCAGATGAAAACAACCACAGCTGGCCAGACCAGCCCTGATCATCTATCACTCCATGTCCAAAAAGTTTTCCCAACCAGTGGAAGAGGTTCATGTCAGCTCTCAGACACCTCAAACGACACTCGCGCTGGAAGATCGACGAACGACTGCAGGAACTGCTGTGAAGGATTAGGTTTTATTCTAAATATTGCTTCGGTTAAACCGTGTGGGCGAATGAGGTGAAGACAATACGTCCCTAAAAGCCAAAGGGACCTTCAAAAACGAGCTGCCATAAAGTAACACCATCGATCTTAAGAGCAGGCAAATCAAATATTTCTTTCAATTTTGGAAGACGTTTAGCAGCGGCCCAAATAATTTTTGCTCTAACTGGCACTTGATCTCAAACAAACATGTCGTCACGCTGGGAAAACTGAAGCAAACCCAAGAAAACAACAAAGCTAGTTAATCACATCACAATCGATTCCACAGAAACTTCTGTGTGTTTGAGCAAATGAATCACTTTGAGATCCTTTAGGTTTAGCAGTGAGACAGACTTGGCTGAAGAAGTCTCATTTTAAAGCTTGTATCCACAATAATGGAAATTCTTAAAGACCCACCAATACCACCCAGAGGAGACTTTACCATCCAAACTGTCTAGTCATGAAAAGCACAATCATTAATGCCACTAACATTATATCTCAATACATCTAGATAATCTGATCAGCTTTACCAATCTGCTAGTTAGTTGTCAG
>JBAJNP010010720.1:0-15992 GCA_036877545.1 Yasuhikotakia modesta
GATAAGGAGTGTTTGTAGTTTGTTCCTAAAGCAGCTGTCAAAATTCAGCTTGTCATCCACATTATAATAACTCAGAGTTTATGTGAAATGATCACATGTAGTATTAAAAGTGTTTGTCTTTCACTAGATGTTCTGCTGGAGCGTCAGCAGCGCTGGTTTAAGGAGACGTTTGATCATCTGTTGAGCATTGCAGATTCTCCACAGGCTTCAGATGCCGGGGTGTTCCTCAGTTCAGGGTATGAAACTTCTGAACTTCATCATGTCAAAGGTTCTAAACTCTGGGTCTTTATGTCCAATTTCCTGCAGATTAACTCTGATTACATTTAACTAACAAACTAATGAAGGTGTTCAGGGTTACTAATCACAGGCAGATGAGTTTCATTTGCAGAAATTTGGATCTTGAGGGTCAGAGTTGAGAATCTCTACTCTGATCATTTCTATGTTCTTCTTCTCAAGGTACCAAGTGTTTAAGGATGTGCCCTGCAACAAAAAGCCCTTCTGGTCGGAGCTTGTTCTTGGCTTCAGAAATATGACGGATCAGGAAATGAAACGTTTCCCTAATCATAAGTTTGGTCAAGCTTTCACTACAATAAAATGTGAATGTCAGAGATACTTGCCCTGGCTGGAGAAAAGGTGTGTTATAAATGTAAGATAGAAGGTTTTAAACCTCTTACCACCAGTGACTCAATGTCTTTGTTTTGTCTGTTAGGTTTAGAGAAGCTGGCGGTCAAATGCGAAAAGGTGAAACGATCACCAGCCTTCAGGAAGTGGCTCAGATGTATGATGTCATCGTCAACTGCTCCGGTCTCGGGTCACGCTTTCTGGTGAAGGATGAGGAAGTCCATCCGATACGAGGTCAAGTGTTGAGGGTGAAAGCTCCCTGGCTGAAGAACTTCATACGAGATGCAGACA
Source organism: Yasuhikotakia modesta (assembly GCA_036877545.1). Classification (NCBI taxonomy): domain Eukaryota; kingdom Metazoa; phylum Chordata; class Actinopteri; order Cypriniformes; family Botiidae; genus Yasuhikotakia; species Yasuhikotakia modesta. Next base: position 913 of record JBAJNP010010720.1, read on the forward strand.
ACAGGACATACATCTATCCTGGCATCAGCTACGTCACTGTTGGAGGCACGCGGCAGGCAGATGATTGGCGGTTGGAGGTGGATGAAGAGGACAGTGAGGGGATCATGGAACGCTGTAGACAGCTGGAACCCTCTCTGAGGAACGCGCAGGTGATTGGACAGTGGGTGGGGTTAAGACCAGGCAGGGCTAACCCACGTGTGGAGCGGGAATATCTGTACATGCAGGGCCGTCACGTGTCTCTGGTGCACAACTATGGCCATGGAGGCTGCGGCATCACGCTGAGCTGGGGGACGGCACTGGAGGCTCTGGACCTGGTCAGACAGAGTCTGTTTGATAAACCGCCTCAAGCAAGACTTTAATTCTGACCTTGTTTTTACACTAATGCCACCATAACGTTGATTCATGCATTTGTGTTTCTGTTGTTTGGTTTAATTTATTTCATGTTTAATTTGTTTTTAAATGTTGTCAGTATGGATAAATTATTGTTTGCAGAATGTAATCCTAGAAAAATTAAAAATGCTGGTAAAAATTGTTTGGTTTCCTGAACTTTGAAGCTGGTGTTTTTTTTGGAGGCTGAACATCCTGGTTTTGTTCTGCTGGTAGGACAGAAATGAAACATTTGTATTAATTAATTACTCTTGCACAGATACTGTATTAACAGTATTTTTTGCTTTTATTGAAACTGTTCATTTCTAACACTACATTTTGTTTTACATCACATTTCTGTAATGGATGTTTCTTTTAATAAAGTCACTGAATAAAATCAATGATGCTTTCTAAAACATGTCAAATCTGCAGTTAGGCCTCACTTTTTATTCATCTCACACAGTCAAAATCTGTTTTTTCTTGAGCCCAAAAAACGGATTTTGACTCTAGGTCCCCTTTAAATGTTTTTTTAGATGATCACCGTCATGTTTATATTGAAGATTAATATTTACAATTTTAATATTCAATTGTTGAGTTATGGATCACAGCTTTAAATGTAATACATTATTCCAGTTATAACGTGATAAAGAAAAATAATTTAAAAAAATCAAAGACATTTAAACAACAAAAGTTATTTAATAAAGTTGCATCTGTTGGTAAAATGAGACATGATTGGCTATTAATGTTTCAAACATGATCTCTGAAAATCTATTTACAGTCTTTTACTGTTCATTCACCAAACCTGAACTACTCGTCCGTTACACCATAACAACAAAATACAGCCTAAAAAACAACATTAAATAATGTCAAATCAGACTGAAGCAAAATGCAGAATCTAAAAAACAAACCTTCCAAAACTGCATAAATTTATATTAAATGTTACCTTTATGAACCAAAATTTTTTTAAAAATACATATATGAAAATAGTCATAAAAAACTGCCTTTACAAGCTACATTTTCAATATGTCCAAAATACAACAAGTTTATTCAAAGGAGAGACACTTTCTATTTTTACATTTAAAAGGGCAACATTTATTGTTTTCAAACATTCTAACAGTTGAAATTCTTTTGCAAAAATGCCTTAAAAATCATGTAGCAGAACATGTGGTTTGGTGACCATTCAAAATACAGGAACAAATGATGACATTTTGGGTGAACAGTGTTGGCTTTTACCCTAAACAGTGTGTAAAAAACTTTAATTAAAGGCAAAATAAAGGCCTGTAACATTCCACCGGATTTCAGAATTTCTCATTCAAACATTTTGTCATCAACTTCATGTCCATTTCACTGAGATCTGAGAATCCAATGACATCATCCAGCCGGGCTCAAGGAATTATGCATATTTCTGACAAACCTCTTAATGGGATCTGTGACAGGGAATAAATAGAAGACATTTCAGAAAGACTGTATAACAGGCTATAGAAAGAATCCAGCAGATATATATATAAGGGATAAATATATAAATAAGATATACATACATATATATCCATATGTACATATATAGAACATATATATACATATTTAGAACATATATACATTTATGTATGTATATATAAAGAACTCACAGCTATACGATGCTGCTTCAGGAGCTGCTGGACTCTGGTTTGATCGATCTGAACTGCAATGTCACCCAAAGGTTTATCTAGATCTTCAGAGTATCTCTGGACCAGAGAGAAGGGCACCCCATACCGCCCACGCTGGGAGAGAAAACAAACATTCAGCTTCATGAAAACTGAAGCTTGTTTTACAAACTTATTGTTTAAACAATTCTTTAAAACAAGCAAATATGAAATCAGAAAGATCGGATACCTTGTCAGAATACGGTTCTTCTGTGAGGTCAATGCCATCAAAGGACAGCTTCTCCTCTACCAAAGTTTCCAGGTTGGTAAATTTTTCACGCTGAGCTTTTCTCACAGGTCTGTGAAACAGCGGCTTGGCAGTCTGTGGATCTTCAATCTCCATCTTAGATGCGCTTGTAGGAAACTCCCTGTTTGCACTGGAACTCTCTCTGCTTATTATTAATGAAAATGGAAGAGGTTTGGGGGGAACTGGAGGTTTTGTACAGTGTGGGCCTGGACAAGGATTACTTAAGAGTTCCTGTGTGATGTCTACAAAAGCACTGGAGCCAGTGAAGGCAGCGGATGGCTGAGCTCCAAATTCACTTTCTTGACTTGGACTCTGCTCAACACTGCTGGACAGGAACTGTGTTGTGGACCTGAGGTCCTCTGAGATGTACGGCTGCAGATGAAGCTCCTCTAGAGAGAAGCAACGTTTCCAGAGCTCTGTCCGTGTAGACAGCCTATCTAGAGCATCACTACTGTGGCTAAGATGTCTTCCACTCAGCAGGAAGTGACATCTTCCTAGATCAAGATCCTTCACAGAGTCGACCTGCTGTGGTTTCAGAAGCGACTGCGCAGCTGGTCTGGGGTCTGCAGTGGAGCTGCAGGAATGTCTGAGGGGTGGGGGGGGGAACTCAGGGGAGGGAAGGTGACTGGACTCAAAGCCAGACGAGGACCTGCTTAAATACGACGTCTTTTTGCCTTTGCCTAGAAGAGTTGTGTAGAAAATGTGTGACTCACAATGTGTGAAATAAAACAAATCAAACTTGATTCTCGATTCATATTTACTTCATGTGAGATTTCATTGGCTGATGGGAAAGTTTTGCATGCAAAGAGTTTTAGGAAGAAGAAAAGATTCTGGATGGACAGAAAACAGGAGCAGAAATGTGGAGAGAGGCTGGTGTCTCCAGTCAGCAAATCACAAACAGGGAGTCAGTCAGGTGACCATCCAGTGACCAATCAGAGGAGAGCTAGAGTCAGATTATTATACATGAATTTTGTATTTGTTTTATAGCCACAGTTGCAAATACATTTGCAAAACTGAACATTCTACACAAATAACAAGCACCTATTGTAGAACCATTAATACTTTATAATATTAAGATAGGCATGAGTAAAATAAAGCACATTTATCAAATGTTTCTCACTGGGATGCAAAATAATCTGAATAGCCTTTAAAATGCTCTGTTGTTAAATAACAGAAGTACAACAGGTTTGTACAGGATATGAGATCCTTTGCATACTTTATCTGAGACCTAAAGTTTTAATCTCTTATATTCACCTATAGCATAGCAAAGACTGAGTATTTTTGTAAATATATCCACTTTAGTCCCATATGTTTGCATATTACAAATTATTTTTAGGCACATCTAAAGATTCTGTGCAACTTTATATTTTTCTATTATAAAAATATATAAACACACAAACACCGACAGCACCTCGCAAGCACAAACAAAAAACAATGACATTATTTGGGCTATAAACATATAAACATTCACAAATGTGTGTTATGACTATTGTTATCTTGTTTGTGCAAATCAAAACAAATGACTATTGTTTGCATTTATAGAATGCCTCATTGTTACAGTCAAATATCTGCAGATTTAACACGCGTCTGATTCAACACAAATCCAGCAAAGCGCAAAGCCGTCTCGCAACCCTGAAAACTGTTTTGTTTTAATGGAAATGGACTGAAATTGAAAGTCAAGTCACAAGACAAAGTGTGAAAGTGATGAGAGAGGCTCTGGTCCACCGACTGGTGAGCTGTTCACCGGAAACTTCACAGCACAGAGACAGAGAGAAGCAGAAGCCATCTCAGTGTGACTGATTCAGTTCTGACGCATGCAGAGATGAAGAAATAGCAGAGATGAGGAAGAGGAGGGTCGGAGATTCACAGACGACTGTCATTACCGTTCTCCAGGTTCTCATTGCTTTCATAACAGCCCGAGTCACGAGGAGAGTCAGCCGACGACACGTGACCCTCAGACACGAGCTTCCCCTGGAAACTAGCTGTTGGTTCATCACGTTCTGGGTCACTGTTACCTTCACACAAACAGAAGAGCGTTTGTGTGTGTGTGTTAGCTGGTTCTTACTGCCAGATGTGTGTGTGTGTTAGCTGGTTCTTACTGTCACACTCCTGCAGGAGGTCCACCGCAGTCATCAGAACAGCTCTGTGCTGGGGGTCTCTAATGTTCAGTTCATCCAGATCTTCCTCCTCCAGCAGTTTAAATGTGTCTAGATCTTCATAGCCATTAAACAGGAATGTGGGCATGTGCTCCTGAAGAAGAACAGAAGAACATTTCAGGGTAAAAACTGTAAATACTAGTACAGTACCATGAGTACAGTATCATTTTCAGGTTGTCACCTTTAGATTTATTCGCTCCAGCAGTTCCTCTACAGATGTGGGTTTAGGAGGTCGATTTTTCCTCCTCTTCCTCACACTGCGCTTGGGCTTCTCCTCTTCCTCATTCAGTACGTCCACATAGATGAACTTAAACGTTCCCACTTTGTTGTTGAGGAGCCCCATCCAGGTGCCCATGGGCGGCTTGCTGATGATGTCGATCAGGTCTCCTCTCTGGAACAGTGAACACACACTGTAGACACAGAGCAGGGGAAGTGACATCACAAGTGTCAGAGGAAGTGACATCACACGTGAACTCTGACCTTCAGTTTGAGGGAGTCTGTGTCGTACGGGCTGGGGATGAAGTCTGTGTGCACGAGCGCTCGGCCACAGAACGGCCCTCTGTACGACAGCTCCTCTTCCTCACCCTCCTCAGACTTCACACTCTCTCTGTTACTAGCTGATGAGTCTGTGGTGCTGACAGTCTGACCGCCTGCAAACATGTGAAGTGTTTCTGGATCAAACACACAGCTGCTGTTTCAGATCAGATCAGAACCCAGAAATCTTCAGCCAAACTTATTATTGTTACTGTTAATGAATCTTTGAGAAAGAGGTCCTGACAGAAATGACATCTTCATGTTAATGAGTTTGTTTGTGAGACTCACTCATGGAGCTGTGCTCACTGAGAGAACTCCTCACGCTCTCCACTGATCCTCCAGCTTTGAGTTTGGGTTTCTCCAGAGACTCGGTGTCTGTGTGAGAACACTGAGGGCTGCTGGGAGCTCTGCTGGGGCTGGACTGAAAGAGAGGCACGTTCTCATCACACACGCTGTATCTAACGCTGCCAGCAGAGAGCGCCACACACTCACAAACAACCTGCACCATCATTTCACATGAAGAGTTTAAACACAACGTACAACTAAACTCTGTTTCATAAATGATCTTTGCTTCAGTAATTAATGAAGATGGCTAAGTATTATTTACTGTCGTTCACAGTCCACAGAGTGTTAGTGATCTTAAACGTATGTGATATTATGATACTAGCCCCTTTAACAGCTGGTTTTGCTGGTAAATTAATGGAAAACAATCATTAAGAGATCATGTGTGAACAAGAACTTTTAAAAATTTAACACAAATTATAACATTACCAGGTATTGTTGGGTCAAAAGCTGCATTTTTGTAAAAATATTGCAACAAAAACACAGACTGCATGTGTTTGGAATAAAAGGTGTGTATTCTCCAGGTAAAATCATTGTGGTAAATTACTGGTAAATTACCAGGATTACGGTGTGAAAGGGGCTAGAGTCACTCTATATAGAAGCAGCATAAAAGTGCAACATTGTGTTTCTTTACTTCAGAGAATCATTCCTTTGACATAAAATTAAACAATGTTGGATTTTCTGAGGAATCCGTGGAATTTCAAGGACAGACTGCATTCTGCCTGGATAAAAATAACAGGTTATAAACTGCATCACTTCACAACAGCCGTCTGGTGTGATAAATAACTCCTCATCAGTGTTACCTGCTCAGACAGGGAGGAACTGTATTTTTTGGAAATGCGTTTCCTCATGGTGTCTTTAACAGATTTCACCTTCTTCCCCAGAGAGATCCGGGATGTGGCGGGAGAATGTGGCGCGTTTCTGTCCTTCTGTGTGTCAAAACAGATTCAACCTCAATTCATGAAACAAAATTGAGTGTTTATTGAAACATGTTTGTGAAATAAATTAAACTGCTATGTTTTAATTAAACTGTCTCTCAAGAGACGTTTCACTCAAATGTGCTTCTGACTGGTGACGTGTTACAATCAGTGTTTTATTTACTTACTGCAGGATCAGAGCTACTGTTGCCCATGTACACAGATCGGTTTGTGAGATCAAACCCTCCAAAGCTGCAGGTCCTCTGTAACACAAAGATTTAAGTCATTGAGTTCCAGTGAACTGGATTTTAAAACTAAACACTTGTGACTGATCTTCATAGATGGAGACACTCACTCCGTGGCAGTTTAAGGAGCTCTGAAGCGCTCGTCTCATCTCTCCATCTGTCACCGAGCGAGACAACCTGGGTTCCACCTCCCCATCTGCTTCAGAGAACGAGGAACCACTTTCAGCATCCTGTCCTGAAGTTCCTTCTTCTGGTGCTGGTGCCGGTTCCAGACACTGACTGCTGCTGGACTTACTGAAGCTCCGTAAGAGCTGGTGGCTGCTGCAGGTGTCCACGCTGCTGGAGGAAGGAGACGTGGTCAAGCTGCCCAGAGAGATTTGCTCCTGGAGTGTGGAGCTCAGTCCATCACCCTGAGATACAGAGAGATGTTTCTGCACCCCAGAGTAGAGGCCCGGCCCGGCCTCACCTGACGGGGACTCAGGGTCTGCAAGAAACCGACAGAACAGCTTTTAGAAATATAATACATTATAATACATAACAATATATTATAAAGTGCATTTGTTTATTGTTTTGCTAAAATACTTGCAAATTAAAGCTTGTTAAAGTATATTTTAATCTTAGGCAAACATCCCTGAGAGATGTAAATATGAAAATGTTTTAAACGTATTTTCTTAAAGAAAACTTTTTAAACTTCAAAGTTTTGTGGCACAAAATTTATATAGACCTCTAACTGTAACACTGATATTAAAAGCTTCAATATGGATTTGATGGGAACTTATCATTTGTGCTTGTGCGGTTTTATTGAAACTCACCTGTTACTCCAGGTTTTCTGCTCTCTTCTACTCGAATCAGTTTCTTTCTCACGCGGCGAGTTGAGCTGACGATCTTCTGCAGCCGACGGAATGTGAGAGACTCGTCCAGCTCATCTTCTGACTGATCTCTGGACTGTCAGACACAAAACACAACATCATCATCTTCACAATAAACCAGAGGTTGCACGTGAAACTGACAGCAGACAGGATCTGTGTGCAATGGAAAGTATTTGGGCTCTTTTTTAACCACAACAGTCTGTCGTTTAGCATATGATGAACCCAACAAACCCCACATGAGTCTTGTGTCATGTTTAAAAACAGAAACACTGTCAGACTCAGTTTTAGTTTTAAAAAATGTTTTAAACAATGTCCAAAATTGTTTTTAATATATTCACAGATTAAACTTCCAGGAGAGATCAGAGATATTTGATTAAGATAGTTAGTTTCTCAACAGCACAGGTAATGTTTTTTTTTTTGGTTGGCTACTTCCAAGAATGCATGAGTTTACGCATCAGACGGCTGTAGATTCACTGACCACATGCAGAAAAGACGCCACATAGCAACAGGAAAATCTAAACTATAATTACTGCATTTACGGTTCATGCACACAGAACAGCCTCGTCTGACGCAGGCGCTGTACATGAGTAACAGGACAGAAATATCACAGCGTCTGAATTTAAACATCACACACGCACGGTCTGATGCTATTAGAGCCCAATAGAGTTTAGTTATAAACGGCTTTTGTGTGCCGGGTGAGAACTGAAAAGTTTTTGTTTCTAATGGTAACAAACTATTTCAGGAGGGGGAGTTCTACGGAATCTGTGCGATTCAACCCCAAAAACTGAAACTATTGTAATGACTGAAGACACAAGAACTGTAGCTGTGGCTCTCAGATCGTCGCCGGCCGGTGTTCACTGATATTATTACTCTAGATAAACGCTCAGGTTTGATGGAGAACACATCAAATAACAACAGAAACAGTCACTGATGGAGTCAGGCGGTGGAATCGGTGGAATGAGCTTCTGCTTCTGAGGACTTTAATCACACAATCCCTCTACAAAAGCCTCGAACACAGCCCAGCATTCAGCCAGCCGAAGCCACACAATGAGCAGGGAGTGCAGCAGTGAGTGGATGAATAGGACACTGCCGGGGGCCCAGAGAGGCGAGAGAGGTCTGGGGGTGCCATGGTTCTCGCCATGGCTGTGAGGGGCGGGGGTGACAACCTGCTGTGTGTTTCTGTACACAGAAGATCTGCCAAAAAACAAGAACGATCTCATCACAACAAACAAGGACGTGAGACACAAAGCAGCTATTTAGCGCCTCCACTTTACAGACCGCTGACTGAATTTGCCTCAGAAGAGTGAGGAGATCTGGAGGAGAGACATAAGAGGACATCATCTCATACAGACTCAATCCAAAGAGAAGAGAAGCAGACGGGAAACTCACGTTGCAGTACGAGGATTCAGTCATGGAGGGACTGGGAGTGTCGCTACAATCAATCACTTCCAGAATGCCGGACTGTTTGTTTTGTGATTCGTATTCCTTCAGCTGAAGAACAAAATCATGTCAAACGTGTTTAAAAATTACAAATAACATGATATTAATATGTTTGCCTTTATCATTTTGACTTTACAATTACTATCATTATAATAGACCAACAAGATCAAACTACTAGAAAAGCCATTTGTAGGCTATTATCCCAGTAAATGTAAAAACATGGAGATTTGTTGACAGACACAATGAAGAGTGTTTGACTGGAACCTCACACATGTGGGGCATATGGAGGTAAAACTGTTGCCAAAAGCAGTTTAAACAAACCCGGGCCAGAGCTTCCTCCACAGTGATCATCTTCTCTTTCACCATCATCATCAGCTGAATGCGCTCTTCATCGCTCATTGTGATCTCGCTGGCCACAAAGCCCAGGTCCTCCCCTGTGAACCCAGAGATCAAAGGTCAGGTCTATAATTTCATTCCACACTTAATTCTGGTTGGAGATGAAGGCAGCACCTTTCGGCAGCGCTCGAACGCTTCCTTTCCCAGTCTTGCGGAAGTTTTGCCAGAAGGATTTATTTTTCTTTCTGCTGTCCCATCGTCCTGCTGGATGAAACAAAGTTTTACAGTCAATAATGGTTCTCACATGTTTCACTGAATTCTTCTGGTAATCAGATGTTTTTAGGACAATTGCAAGTCTGTAAAAGAAAGTTACAGTTTTTAAACATTCAAGTACAGTGAGGTCCAAACATTCTGATACCACTGGAGAAAATGCTTCAGTTCTGCATGTTTCTTATTGCACACATTTTTCAATTATTAAACATTATATTACCCTGATTGTACGATCACACTAACACAGCACTGACACACAGCACTGACACACAGCACTGACACACAGCACTGACACACAGCACTGACACACAGCACTAACACACAGCACTAACACACAACACTAACCTGAGCCATCTTCAGAGCTGGACTTCTGCAGAGACGTTCTAAAGATTAAAACACAGAAACAGAGTCCAGCATCATCTTAACACCTCATGACTGTAAATGATCTGATGAGATCATCTCCACCTCACCTGCTCTCCCACATCATCTTCTTCATCTTCACCTATCTGTTCATTTCCAGCAGAGATGTGTGTCTACAGCTCTAAACTAGTGTCTGACAGCACTGAGAGACATGCTGCCATCGCCTGACAGTCACAATGAAGCTGTCTCACATATCAGAGGGCTTCAGAGCGACAACAGTGATCACATGACCCCCAAATTCCATCCTCTGTCTCTCTGTCTCTATCTCTCATTTTCTCTCTGTCTCTCTCTCTCTCTCGTTTAACCCTGAAGCCTAACCCTGTATGTTTATTAAAAACATACAAGTTTTAAATAACCATTAATATTACACAACTGTAAACTATTAAAACGTTTACAGCATTTCACTATCTTGCTTTAATTAAATTTTTTTTATTGTCACTATATTTCCATGAAAGCACAGCATCCGTGATGAGTGATAAATAATGATTAATATGTTAGATGTGCGTTACGCCTGTGAACATGCTGATGTTGGCGACTCAGATAATGTGTATTTTGTGCACAATGTAGGGAAGGAAGATGAGTGAAAATAGGGTCAACAGGAAATACAGGAATCACATCCAGATGAGTGGATGAGTTTAACTGTTGAGTAACACTCCAGTCCGACTGAAGAATGTCCAGTAATATCCAGTTACTCATCCGATCGGCTCTCACTGAGTCTTTAACATGTGACCTGGAGGTCTAACAGCTACACTATATTATACAAACTAACATCTTCTGATGAATACAGGAGGAATCATCACATACCGCCTCTCGACCTCAGGGGTGGAAACCGCACTGGACAGCCCCAGTGATTCCTGGGAAAAAAGACATTCATTCTGTGACTCACTGTTCAGATGGACTCTTCCATAATCACCGATCACTACTGACAGAAGTTCATCACTTATTGAAACTGTGATTAATTCCCTCACCTGGATCTCCAGTCGCAGCTGAAGAGATGTTACAGGTTCAGATTTCCCCTGATAAACATGCAGTTATTAAAACACACGACAYGTTGTATTAAAGTTTCATTGTTTCTTTTTTAACTAAAAAGTATGATGCATGTTTCACTTTTAAATAAGGTGCTACAAAAAGGTTCTTCACATTTGGGATGTCAAAAAAGATTTTTTGGTTCTCTATTGAACCTTTTTTAGGTTCTTACAGGAACCATTTCTTCTATAGCATGGTTCCCTCTCTCTACATGTGCACTTTACAGAACAAAATCAAATCTATATACATCTATATAAATGCACTGAAATAAAACAGAGAGTATTTTACCGTCTCTGATTCCTGAGCGACTCGACGCTTACGGAGCTCCTCCATCCTGTCACACACCTCACTGTAGGACGTGCTGTAATACTCACAATATTCCTGAGAAAGACCCTCAATGTTTCCCAGAGATCCATCCTGCAGCACAGCAACAGACAAGCCATAAACAAGCCATTATCACACCGAGCAGCACAATTATTATACCGTTCATTTTACAAAATAAAAACTCTCTCTGGGCGTCAGTGCAGCCTTTAGTCATGCAGAGATGCCAGCTCTCAACACACACCTTCCTGTTATTGTATCACACACACACACACACACACACAGACACACACACACACACACACACAACCTTTGATCTCAGTGGAGACCTGCAGGAGTCTGAGGATGAGACACAACCTCAAGATCTGCAAGCTCATGTCCTCAAACCTCCCACAGAATTCCTGAGCATCCTGACATGTCACTGAACTCTGTTCACATGCACAATCTAGAACACAATCTAGAACACAGTGTAGAGCCCTTTCAGTCCTTCAGATCATAGCAACAGAACGGTTGTAACCCTCACACCAGTGTGTTTACCTTTTACCTCAGCAGCAGGAAACCACTTAGAACAACCAGGGGTGGGATGAACTTTGTCTGCCCACTACAGTTTGTGCCAAAGCAGGCAAACAAATATTCTGTATTGTTATGAAAACATTAAATCACAAACTAAAATATGAAACCTGCACACTGACTACAATGAAAACTTGAAACTCGCTTGACATTTACAGTCCACAACGTTTATTTCCATTCCAATCAACTTTCATCAAAGCATAAATCCTCAGATGTAAAGATATAAACATCAGTTAAAACGTCAGTAAATCTGTATGAACTCAGTTCATATGAATGCAAACATTAATAAAACTAATTTAATACTAATCACTAATGAAACAGAAAGTGACATTGACTGCAGACAGTAAAGACTTACCCACAAACAACAGCTCAGTTTATCTACCTGAAACTGATCAAAATAAACTTACCAGAATATTCATCAGATCAGCCCACACACATGAGAAACTGTCCTGCGCACTGAAACCCTCACAAACTTCCTGCTCAGTGTTTGACTCTTTCTCCATCGTCAATAATCAGACGGTTTAATCCATGTAACTCCACACAGAAAGCTGAGAACTTCACAGGAACACTATCACACATCTGATGTAACATTCACATCCACACCAACCAGACGATGAACAAAAACAACAAAACAAGCCTCATCCTTCCAGTTCTGTGAACTCGATGCTCAATCTTCTTTGATGCAGAAAGGTTTAAAATGTTTAGAAATGTCTCCTGTATCATTTCAGAGTCTGATTGCTCCTGACATCAGTACATGCACCTGCAGAGTCCGATCGCTCCTGACATCAGTACATGCACCTGCAGAGTCTGATCGCTCCTGACATCAGTACATGCACCTGCAGAGTCCGATCGCTCCTGACATCAGTACATGCACCTGCAGTCTGATTGCTCCTGACATCAGTACATGCACCTGCAAGAGTATTTCTGATGCTCTTAGACACTGTTGCAGTTTATTGGGCTTGATTATTATTCCACAGACTGAGTTCAGCTCTGCAGCAGGAAGTGACACTTCCAAAGACAGACTTGGCTCAGATTTACAGACATCCATGAGGTCTCAAAGACTCCATTCAACACTCAGACAGTCTTTGAGGATGTAAACAAGGAAGTGCATTATAAAAACAAACAGCGCAAGCAGAAAACAACACAACCAAATGAGTATTAGAATAAACGCAATACACTGAACACAGACATAGTAATTGAATGAAACTAAATGCAGTATCACATGTTGTAGCATTTGTAGTTTTTAATGCAGCAGCTCTTATCTCCAGATGTTTGGAGAACTTTACAAATAACCTGCAGTTTTCTGTAAAATAGGTGGCAGTAGAACTTACAGGTTTTACAACAGCTAACAGTTTTCCAGAATGAGCCAAGTTGTATTATGTATCTGTGCTTATGGTGCAACCCTGTGCTGAATGCCATGCCCTGATGAGAACAATCATATCAAACACGTTTTAAATGAATGTTTTAATGTTAACATTCCTGTAGATATAGGTCAGTTATGATTATATGTGGTCTGGTCTGTAGGAGGCGCTCCGCTCTGTATTCTCACAGACCCAGATCTAAAAGTAGAGTGACCACTGCCAAACTCTGACCCCAGTGTTTGTAGTTCCTTCCCCACAAACTTCCAGATAATAACAAAAACCTGGGAGATTTCTGGTTTAATACTCCAGCATGTACAGGGTTAGTAAGTTAAGCTCAAATTAGCTACAAATGGAGTGTTTTTTGAGACAACACTGTAACATAATATCACCAAATGCCAAAAGATCTGAAAGCACAACACAGATTCTCATAATCGTGAGACAAAATGAGACGCTTCCTTCATTGCGCTGAAAATATGCACATTCCGTCATGAGGAGCTCGTGGTCTCTCTGAGAGCAGCAGAACTGTGCTGACAGAGAGAAGCATTCATCAGTTCTGTGACATGCCCTCCAGTCAAAGATGCACCAAATCTGGCCACTTTTCATCAGTTAAGAATGTGAAGAGTCCAGATCTGAGCTCGACACAGACCGCCTGTGATAAACACTGTTGTGCTCTGATCACATGACCCGCCCCCCGTCTCCAATGGGTCACATATTCTGTGCAGGAAAACATTGGATGAAAAGCCACATGTATGTTCGCATGAATTTGACATTTTGATTATTTATGATTATTAGTTTTGGTTAGATTAGGAACGTGCATGAGAATGAGAAACATGGAATATGTGCACATAACATTTAATTCAGAAAAACAGAAACATTATTATTTTATTTATTTTTGCTGATCTGACAGGTTGCTAGGGTGTTGCTAAGTGGGTCACAGAGGATGATGTTAGCCAGGTAATACTTAGTTAAAGTTTAAGTTGACAAAGAAACTTGATGAAAACACATGAAGAGTGCAGGGTGTAGTTTGTGGGTTGTGCATTATCTTGTTTACGGTGAGTTTAAACTGTATGAACAGACAGAGCTGTATGGAAGAAAGGACACGCGATCAGAACATAGAACAGAGAGACTCTGTGGCATCATGGTGGCGAGCAAAAAAACCAACTCACATTTTCCTCAGAGATCCTGACAGACATATGCAGGGAAAAATGTTCAAACACACTTCAGCTATGTAAATTACATCCACACAGACTAGTGAACTCCCTGAGACCACGAGACCCTCGCTCACATATTCCATAAAGCTGCTGGGAACACATTTTGGCTTTGAGAAACAGGAAATGACATAAACAGGAAATCTCAAGGATACATTTCAGCTGTATCGCTCTCGGTAATTAGCCCACACAAATCCACTGAGGGAAAACTTCTTAAAAGATTATAAATAATGTCCGTGTTCTGCAGCGAGAGACATTTCCAAGTGTGTCTGAGGAAATCCTGGAAATCTGAACGTGCCTGAAGGACAAATGAACGTGCCGAAACGTTTCAGCCAGAGAGATGTTTAATAAAGAACACGTGTGCTGATGTGTTCAGCTCACATCCTTCACATCATCAAACAGTATTCAGACAGACACCTCAAAACCCGCTTCTTATATCAAACCCGAAAGAACAGAATTTAAACAAAACTACTGAGAGACTGAGAATCTTACAGTCAAAGCCAGACACACTGTAACACCCAAACATATCTGAAACTTCAGATAAATTCTTTTGTTTTAAAACACAGCTGAGAAAACTATTCAACTCATTATCACAATATGCAGAAAGATGTCATTGGTCTCACATGGATTTTAAACCCAAACATACTGTAAATATAAATCATTAAGAGACTTTATAATATTTGTGTAATAATTACAAAAGTGAAAAAAGGCATCACACCCAAAACTAAAATGATTTAAAAGTTTGCTGGTCTGCACTTTATGCAGTCAACTTA
>JBAJNP010010721.1:0-12827 GCA_036877545.1 Yasuhikotakia modesta
TTGTATGTCGCTTTGGATAAAAGCGTCTGCTAAATGCATACATGTAAATGTAGGAACTACAAGTGAGGATCATGCTGGTATGTGCCAAGTGTTCACAAATATAAACATAATACATTACAGAAATATTGATACATTTTTAATGTTTACATTAGATTTTATAGAAGATAATCAGCAATTATCTTTGTTTTTAAAGTCTAACATGATGCAGATTTCACAAGCAGATAAGATAAGTTTAATATTTTGCAGCTTCATGTTTTTAGTCAGGTATAATATAGTACAGTACAGTGTCTTTCTGTATTGTTTGTATTTTATTGGTTTTCAGGTGAGCCCACCCATACATTATTGCTTTCCTATTTTATTTTGTTAATAATATAAATGTTCTCTATTTTGTAAATGTGGTTTGTGAGTTTTTTTAATTGACTTCAGGATACTTTTTTCCGTCAGTAACACGGGTGTTTATATTGTGTATATTACATTTATAAGTGTCCATCCAACATGTTACTTTCCTGATTAACCAATGACATAATTCTGGGCGTAGCTTCTTACATGAGCCATGGAACAGCACATAGTGTCTCCAAACAATGGGTACCATGTTACTATGGACACCTGGTTTTACTCAGATTTAGTTCAACCCACTTTTAACCGCCTACTGGAAAAATCTTATATTATTTGTATATTTTATTATTGTTTCTATACAACAGTTCAATTTACAACAGAAAATATAAACCAAATGACACATCTTTGTAAATCTGCTTTTTAAAATGTTCTGATGTCTGTTTACGACAAATAATATTAATAATAAACATTATTAATAATATTACAATTTGTAAAGCTTTCCATACAGCAATTGCATATTAAATAATTAAAAGAATGAAAATATTAAAATGACCTGACAGTGCAGCTCTGTGTTCAGTCTGTGTTCCTAACAAACACACTGGGAGTCTGGGATGATCTCACACACAAATGCTCACCTCAGGGACTCCTGTCTCAGGTGTCGTCCATTCTCAGTGCTGTCTGTCAGATTAAACAACTCTGAAGTGCCCTACAGAGAGCACACTACACTGCTGTCCTGCCCCCTCAGTCACTAACTCAAGCACACACTGAATGTACCGTTGAACACGGAAGACAGGAATGTTAATGTGCATCACAGCTATCCATGGAATAATTAAAAATGATGGAATGAAAATGAGTTTTCCTCTGTGTGGGCAGAATAAGACGACACCACCCTGAGGGTCTTCTCAGGTGTCAATGATGCTCATGGTTCATTAAACAAAACTTTAAACTTAAAAATGTCAACTTAAAGCTCCAATCAGTAACTTTTGACACTGTCGCCATCTCTGTTTAAAACATAAAATTGCAGGTTCCTTTATTTACTTTTTGTGAATGTTATAATCACATGAAGCCACTGTGATTTTCCAGGAAACCAAACACAACAGCTCCAATATTATAAACAATAATAATTATAAACTTATTGATGTGAATCATTAACACTCATCTGTTATTTACTTGCTCTAACATTAGTTGTAGACACCTGGGGAAGATTCTGTCTCAGTACAATCCACTGCTGTAAAATCCTGTTCATAGCTTTAGTTAGTTTATAGTTTATAGTTACAGGTAAATATGCAATGAAGCATTAGACTTTTGTGTTTCAGCTTAAAATCCTCAAGCAACTTTTAGTTCCTCCTGTAAAATTTAAGTCCGGTCACTGAGTTTAAAAACAACCTCCTTCATAACGTCACTAAACAACAATCTCCTGCCTGGGACACCAGTGAGCAGAAACAGCTCAGCACACGTGTGCTGTATACAGACTCAAGCATGAACAAATGTTACATCCTACACGTTTGTGATTGATTGCAGTGTTGTGAAATTCAGTTTACAGCATCTATTCACACACTGCTGCCCGCGTCCCTGATTCACATATGAAGCGAGTGCAGAACACGTCAAAGGTCTGAGAAATGAATCCGTTAAGATGTGAGTTTGAGAGAAACGCGGCTGTCACCCACAAACACTCACATGAAATTAACTTCCAGTTTATTATGTGGGATTAACACAATGTCTCTCGTGGTGTTTAGTCGCTTGTATGTCACCTACATCAGCTGCATGCATTTCTGGTACTAACGGGTCTCTTATTAAAATTCATGAGAATTCAGTGAGAGTCAGGTTATCTTGAGTCTAAGCTCATTTACTCCACAGAACCCGTCCTGAGTTTCGACTCCTAATAATCCATGATAAAGTGACGCTGAGCACTAGCCCTGTATCATGTGTGGGAACGTGAACAGTCTGTAGATATATTGACAGGGAATAAGGCAGTCAGGCTGTTGTTTAGAACACACAGGATTAGAGGAACGCGTCTCTGCTGGGGTTTATGGGATTGTTTGGAGAGTTGACACGTTTGAGACACGAGCTATTATTAGCAGTTACAGTTAACAAGTTTGCTGGACCAATAACTAAAGCTATAAAATAGCATCATTTAAAAAATCAATTAGTTGAACTTGATTTTTCTCATTGGGAGTTAGTGGATAGTGAGTGATTTTCATAGCAGGATTAACTGAGTATATCTGAGTGACTCTCATAAAACACCAGCAGCAGGAGACAAGTTCACCCTGAGAGCGTCTCTTCACTCTTTCTTATTCATGCTAATTCTTTCTCTTCATATGTATAGCTTTTGGTAGCTAGTGCTATTAAATGTCTCTGAAATACCATTTTTTGGTCAACTGTGCTATTCTGTGATTAAATGTTTTTTGATCTTCTCAAAGGATTTTTTCTTCATAACTGATTCATCTCCTTTGCAGATCAGCAAATCATATCTACAGTGTTAACAATTCAACATTATACCACAACCTCTGTTATTGTATAAATCAAGGTTAAATGCCTCTCACTCGTGTTACACGTTTCAGGTTAAAGCTTTTCTGTGCTAATGAAGAAAACAGCACAAGCCCACATCTACACCCAAAACATCTCCGCCTGCATGGAAAGTGAGGCTTATTCACCCACCCACATCTGAAATGCAACTACAGCATAAAATGTGATGGTGGCTATGTAGGTCACTTGCAGGAAAAGGAACTCCAGGCAGGAGCAGAGAACAGCGAGGGGTGGGACAGAGTCTTATTATAGCGCTCACACACACGCACACACAAACACACGCACGCACACCAACACACACACACAGATACACGCACACCAACACACACACACAGATACACTCACACACACACACACACACACACACAGAGATACACCCACCCATACACACACACACACACAGATACACTCACACACACACAGATACACCCACCCACACACACACACAGAGATACACCCACCCACGCACGCACACACACACACACACAGATACACTCACACACACACACACAGAGATACACCCACCCACGCACACACACACACACACAGTGGATAAACCAGCTTCAGCCTGCACTGATTCTTTAATCATGGACACAGAGGTTTAGATAGAGATAATAAAGAGAGACGCATGTTTTCTCCTCTATAGGAAGGAGGGGCTGAAGCTGTCTTCATCTCCACACTTTCTGAAATAAACCCTTTGACGTGATTTTCTCAGTAACGCTATGAGTGTAGGAGGCGCATTTATCATCATCATCATCACTGCATCATACATGAAAACATTATGATATTATAGACAGCATGTTAAACTGAAGTACAGACTCAGTTCTCAGACTCACCTCACAGAAAATAACAGTCAGCTGATCAGACATTTCTCGCTTCAACACAACAATGTACAGCTTTTTACAGCATTTACTAGCGGCACAGAACAAAAATGTTATGTAAATGCATTAAAGGTCTCAGTGGCTGTTCACTCTGTGAACTTTTGACCATATTTGTATACAGTATCTGTGTTTACATTCATCTCCAGACTGACTGAATAAAGCTGAAATATAAGGACTGTAACAATTACAAGGCAACAGCAGTTATTTCCATTACATTATAATGTACCAGTACATTAGAGGCGTCATGCATTTACACATATTTTCCCATTACAAAAAAGCTACAGGCTTAGAATGCTCAGACTTATGTTGAATGCACAGTACAGGCAGGTGAAGTGGGACACAGCACTGCTTTGCATTATGCAGCCCTGCGTAATTTGATGGACGATGACTGCAATGCATGCTGGTTAGAAACTGTCTGCAGGACAGTCACACAAGCTCTGATAGTAAGTTTGTCTGTTATTGGACAGTCTCCAGCAACAATGACATGCATTTCCTGTGTTCTGGCCCTTTCAATTTTGATAACTGTCACATATTTATAATAATAAAAGCATGTTTTGATGTTTTAATACATTAACACTGTTAATGTTAAAAATATGTGTTTTTACTTTTGTTTTGTAAAAGCAGGAATTGTTTAAAACTCTTCATTTACCTCAGAAGAGGAACCGCTGGATGAATCCGGCATGAGAACTGAAAGCAATTACTGCATTACTGAACCATTTATATGTTTAGTGTGTTGACAAAATCCCATCAATTATGTAACATTGTACTCTGTTTGTACTATTGATGTTCTCCCTCACTATATCCAATCCTCAGTGTTCTTGTCAAAGGTTAATGTTTAAAACAGTAAACAATTCAGTAAATGTAAAACTTAGTCAGAGTGGCAACTAATCCTCCATCTATATCCTCTGGGAAGAATCGGCTTGTGACTGAAGTAATAATTACCATGTGATGCGTGTTATTAAAACCGTTGTGGCATTAGACTGTTTTATCTTGTTTTGACTCAGTCAGATGCTTTCTGAGCACTAATGCAGCACAATGAAGACCAAAGGTTGTGTTGATGTGAAGATGATCAGGGTGTTTAATCCCTCCTGTGCTGCCAGTCAATAATGAGAAGCCTGTCGCCTCTGCAGCTGAGTGATTGTTCAGGCTTGATCAGGCAACCTTGATTGTTTTATCAATGAAGCACAAACGGTATGTAAGCTAAATGTGCCGTCAACATTTATTATGCTCAACAGATATTGTTTGTTTCTGCTGCATTTCCTCTGACTCTTATATCGTCTCTCCAGCAGTTACTCTCTCAGTCTGATCAGTGAGTGGCTGATGTATGAATGCTAATCACAGCTGCTGTGAGACTGATCATCACCTGGGCTTCTCCAGCAGAAGAGACATTCATCTACTATTAAATAACATCTCATTTCATTTGCAAGCAGCTGAATCTAATTTCAGCTTGACCCGCTGGGAACTGCCCAACAGTGACCCTGCAGTTTAACATGGAAATATTCAATAGATTTAACAGTATTTGAATAGTACTGATACAAATATACAAGTTACATCTGCAATCTCTGTTCCTGATGGAGGAACTACACGTGTTGATGTAGAGACACTTTCATCCATTCCATGGAAGCACACAGGATTTACCAACAGTGAAGAGATACTATCAAAGGCAATCGTTTTATTTGATGATCTGACAACCAGCTAAGTGATTGGTTAGAATGTAACCAATCACTTAGCTGGTTGTCAGCTGGTTGTCACCAATGCAGGAAGAATGTAAAACAAAGTTTACCTTAGGGTAACACACAGAAGTCAAGAGCATCATTTGCTGTCCTGGTGTGACACAGTTTAGAATGTAAATCTTACTTTTAAAAATCAGAACAGAATTATTGGCACAGGACAGGACAGCACCTGGACCTGAACACCACTGAGGGGAAGACACCCTAATGGATCTTCAAGGTGTTTATCAAGTAGATAGCAGTAAGTTGTGTAATTTGCTTAATGCATGCTGTAAATATTAGAGACTTCCTGTTTCCATTCACCATAACTTTATTGCCTCACCATGACAACACCATTGGAGATGATGGAATATTCTGATAAGAAGCAGAGTGATTGGTCTTCTGTCACATAGTGTGACAACATCTACACAACATTAAGCGAGTGACTGAAATTATACACAGATGGAAGACAGTCAATGAACACTGCTGCTGTACTGCTGCAAACCTTTATATTGTGGACTCTTATCAAAACACAAGAATGATGCAGCAGTTTGCAAACACAGTGTGACAGGCAGAAAACATCTATTCAGACTGAATGAAGTGATTGAATGAACATTTAATGTTTCTGCACCTTCCACAGAATAAATATAAACATTTATAGACGTCTTTTCTTAGTGCTGGCTTAGTGACAGACTTTCAAAAGCATAATAAAAAACTTTCTGGAAAAGATGGTCTACTCTGTCTTTAAAGCTGATATTTTTGCATCTCTATTCGCCATCTTTATTTGAAACATAAATGGCTGGTCTCTTAATGAACTTTTATTAATGTATGTAGCTGTCAAACTGTCACACAAAATCAGACCAGACAGCTCACATAAAACAACATGATTATAAACTTGAGGCTGTACGTTAAGGAGACTGATGTGTTGTGTGTGCTCAATAACTGCTTTTTAATTTTAGGTTTAAGTTTGCAGGTTTAAAGGAACAGAGCCCCTGTTTATTGCTTTATTTAGAAAGCAATAAACACTTTGTAGACATGTATCTACTAAATGACAGAAGAATAATTCAGGCTACAGTACATCTGCAACTTATTTCTGATGTCTTTATTTCTTCATTTAATTCTCTTTAAGTATTTTGTTTATTTATAACAGTCAAACTCAGTTTAAACTGCATTCACTCCGTCATCACATGTACTGTACTGACTCACAGCTGTGTTGTTGTAGAACGCTTGAATGATGTTGTTTTAATGTGTTCTGAGTATGTAGTGAGACTGCTATACATCACACACAGCACTGCATGAGAGTGGGTGGATGCTGCCGAGCGCTCATGCCGTCATTTCTGTTTCTATGGTAACAGCAACATCTCTAATTGGAAAACTATGTATCATTACACACCCACCAGCACACATCAACTGTTCTCAGTTTCTCTGAACATCTGAAAATGAAACTGAGGTTTTCACAGTGTTTCTCATTCAGAGCAAAAGAGCTGCAAGAGGTTGAGGATCCCTTAACTTTGGGCACGTAAAGATCAAGCTGTAATTAAAAGGGCTGTCAGACACTTTAATGGACACTCACCCACAGATTACACCAGACCTGACAGAAGAGCAGAGAGAGAAGATGAGGACATGAGGCTGGATATCTTTAATTCCAGCTGCTTTATGAGAAACATACAGGAGAAATGAGGCTGTTTCTGACAGCTACACACAGCACTGCTTTACTTAAAGCACATGTAAGACATCATAATTCATCTTCAGGGTACAGCAGACAACAGGATGCCAATGTCTGTCATTTAAACGTCTTGATGTGCTCCAATCATCAGGTGTGAGGAAATCCCAAACATAAAGATAAAGAGACCTTGCTGCAGGTCCATCATCTGCTGGGGCTTCACCTGAGAAACACAACAGCGAGGAGAGGTGAGGAGGTAGTGGATGAAGGTCAGACAACAGAAGATGGGCAGATGCTTCTTCACAACATCCACTGTGGAGCTCAATGTTATTATAGTTTTTATCTTTTATTTAACCACTAAATTCACAAATTGAAATTTCAGTTTAGTTTTTTTTGTTTCAGCTCTAAATGTTCCTGTAAATTTTTCTTTCGCAGGCAAATTTTTTTTAAATTAAATCAGCATATCACTGACATTTATGAAATGCATCAATCAGCAATATTTGTATACAAACACTATGAAACTCACAATTTCTTAAATTTTTGGTTATCCTGACATGAGTGAAACTAGAGTTTACAGTATTTCATGAGTTAAATAAATTATGCAGCACAGTAAAAAAAAATGAGATTTAAAAAAATGGAAGGTTTTCAGACTCCTTACAGATATTGGCACTAATTCTAAATTATCTGACAAACTGTATTTCACAGGCAGCCCAACTCTCCATGAGGAACGAAGAGCTCAGAGACTACAAAACTACAAAAATATCTTCTGCACTGAAGGTTCCCAACAGCACAGCGGCCTTCATCATTCTCAAACTCCTCCTGTATGCTTATATAGTGTTATATAATGTTTGGATGTGTATTATGCTAATTACACATTTCCTCATTTAGAGGACGATTTATTAACATTAAACCTGATAATTTACACACCATTTCAGTGTATTTGTATTTTGAGCTTGTGGGAGTATTGAGATATTAGCTTAGTGACATGCTAACATAAAACTGTCTCTTATATTATTTGATATTGTCATGTTTACCAGTTGTTATGTTTCTCAGTTTTTCAGTGTTTCTCATGAATTTGTTGTCTCACCTGCATTACAGTAAGATGCGGTATTTGAGGGCTCGTGGGACTCTGTTAATCACTAGTCGTCCGTCGTAACTGAGGGAGGCGAACAGCCAGGGATCCGCAGAAGACCACTCCACTGCATACACGCTGTCTTCATGCTCCTCGTATGTTGCGATGATGCTGTCCTGAAGAGGTTCTTTGCCCCTACAAACAACACACATCTGTACGCATGCACAGTTCTGCTGTATGTCCACTGCACTTACACATGGCCACTGCAGCTGATAACTGATATAACTGATATTGTTTTGCTTTCCAAACCTCAATATATTCCTGTTTTTTATTTTAAAGATATGGCAGGCAATGTCTTGCATTTCAGAAGTCACAGAGGATCACAGTTTTAGTGAAAATCTTTTCTGTTTCACTGAAAACCCTCACACACACCCTGCATTGCCTGAGGGTGAGTTAATCATTAAAATAACCCTTAATGGTAATCAAATGTATTTCTATTATTGGGTGAACTGGAGGAACTTATCAAACTGACTGTACTGTAATGATCTGAATTATACCGTTCTCTGAATTGTATTAAACTGGGCAGAATCTGAATCCCATTAATTGAATAATGAGCAGCTGAATTGTTGGATATGACCAACCACTGCAGTCCTGAGGGACTAAAGAATAAAGATGTTTGTAGGTGTACTTGTCTTCCTGCTGCGTCTCTTCATTATCGCTGAGGTCATCATCGTCCACCAGGTGCCCGAACGGTTCAGAGGAGATGGACACCATGTTGGACAGGATGACTCTACTGTCACTGCTGCCCGTCAGCAGGAGCTGGTCATGGGAATGATTGTACCTCACACTCCACACCCTGAAAGAAACAACATCAGGGTGACCGTCGTTAAACACACGTTTTGTTCTCCAACCTTCTACCCTCAGTGTTCCACCTCAGCAACACGGCCCATATTTCTGTTCTGTTCATCTTTATGAGCCTCAGGCGAGGCTGAGAAAAGGATTGCAGCCCTCGCATCCGGGGAATGTGGGAGGAAAACTGTCAGCTGTCAGCAGTAAATCTGGCTCAGTCAAGACTTCTGAACTAATCTGTCTCAATCCCAAAATATTCCCTAATATCTCCCATCCTGAGGCTTAGCCAAACTGCTGCTAGCGCGAATGCACCCGAAACGGGTTTGGAAGGCTGTTGCTTTGGGTTGTGTTATGTAAACAGGATCAGAACTGCTGTGATTAATACCGAGGCTCTGTCTTTAGGAGAATGCATCCTGTGGCAGATATTATGTGGCATGTTTGGTGTACGCTTGTGTGAGCTGCACTTCTGCGGAGATGTGTGTGATAGGAGAGCAAGTACAGTATATATGATGAATCACATACACACGCCCAAACACAAAAACACACACTTGCACACACATATGCACGTCCAAACACACATGCACAAACACACACGCACGCACAAACACACACACAACCAACCATATTTTTTAAAACCCAGTGTATGTTCTGTGACTTTACTGGACATGAAAAGTTGTTAAAAAAGAAAGAGTTAATTGAAAAATGTAAATTATCCGATAATTTAATTCTCCAATAGTTAGCTAATTAACTACCAAGTTAGTTATCCTTAAATATGCTTAAGTTTAAGTTCTGAGTGAACTATTTCTTTTATAATATACCCACATATATTACTCCTCATTCATTTAGATGATTGAAATGTACCTATATAAGTACATGCAACACCTCTAAAATATGCTGTTAAATGTTCAACATGTTTTAAAGGTTTACTTTGTCTGCCAGCACTTGTGTGTGGGTGTGAGAGAGTGTGTGTGTGTCTAACCAATGGGAGTGCTCCTCCAGGCATTTGATGGGCTCGTTGATGTGTCGCACATCCCAGAACTTGACTTTGCAGTCATCTCCACAGCTGGCCAGGTAGTACTGCTTGTTGGGGTTAAAGTCCAAGTCACGTACCAGCTGCCCGTGAGCGTTCTCAATGCAGTAAATCTGACTGAACACAACAGAGCCATCAGATCAGCCTTCAGCCCCATGCAAATCAGGAAACAACAAACAACAAACTCTCACACATACTGTGAGCAACGGCAAGAGACAGAAGAAAGGAAGAAGGCAGAGGGAGGTGTGGAGCTGAACGTCTGGTTCTGAAGGTCATTAAAGTGTGAGGAACCTGAAGCACAGACTGCTCCTGTCCTGCAGCTGAGGATGGAGCTTCTTCTGTGTGAATGCTGTGTTGTAGGCGTCTCATACAGCCTGAGGAACCTCAGGCTCACCTGTACAACCCAAACTGAGCCTGTATGTACAGCTACATCATTACACTTGGCTTTTTCTGTTCCCATTAACTGGCTATCTGCTAATGCGCTCATTATACAATTAACATGCTAATTATAAATCTCATTAAAAGGGGAGGTGTAGCAATGACTGTGATGAGAGAGGAGAGCTTCAGTTAGGTTTCTATCAACATCACGTCCAACATAAACCACCAGAGATTCATGACATTACATGAGTGAGAAACAGTGGAAGGAATGTGAATGATTTCTGATTAACGTTAATGGTACGTTTCTTCGGTAATCAATTCTGATTTGTTCATTCAGATTCATTTGTTCATGATCATTCTCACCAGATACACACTGTGTCTCAATCATATGCAGCTTTACTCCACCGGCTGTCATTATTCAGAATGCAGAGATGTTAAAGAGTTTAAGGCGCTACAGTGGAGGGTGGTTCCTGAGGCCCAGATGTTACATGGACAGGTTCTGTCACAGCAGCTGGTGGAATCATATCTTCATGACTTCCTTTAAAGTGTTTAATAAAATGTTCTCGCATGTTTGAATGTCGCTTGTACATTTATTTTCCTGCAGCTTGTTTTTTTTCTGCATTTTTCACATTACTGGGAAAAATTCTCTGTGACAGTCCACAGACGCAACCAATTAAAAATACAATTCATTATTTATCAATTTATGAATTAGTTTTTGCAGCTCTAATCACATCCTCTTATTTTAATTTCCATAAGTGCCTCTGGCTCAAATTGGGAACAGAATTCTCCCAGCATGCCTCAGTGCTCTCGCTCTATCTGGCCTCAGACAGAGACCTCTGGCAGCCAGAACTCTCTCTGGTTAAGAAACATGGTACACCGGCCCAGTCAACAGAGCAGGAAATAATGCGCTGCTCCTTCATGTTTATAAATGTGAAACTGGGCAAAGCTTGGGCAGACACACGGCACCAAAATATAACAGATTAGTTAGTGTTGATCCACATGACCGAACCAATCTGCATCCTCGACCCAATGTCCCTGTTCTGGCTGTAGGAGTCATTAAGAGCCGGCGGTCCGCACTGCAGCGAGGCACGAGGCAGGGCTGGTTGATAAAAGGACGAGGCTCTGTGGATGCAGCCAGACCTTTGTTTCCATGGCAACAGCGAGACATGTTGTGTTGTAAGACAGGTTGAATGGAGGAGCTAGAAGCCTCCTGTCTGCTTCAGTCTACACAGCATGCAGATTTAAATAGGACTAGGAAATTATAGTCTAAACTGTCTGAGTTATTACATTGAGTTTAGGCTTATAATGTTGAAACACATCTGTGTCTAAAAACACCATTGACATTACTGATAAACTATATAGCTGCAAAATTTTGCAAAGACCTTACAGCACAGGTCTAACAGAAACCAGACCATTAAACAATCACCATGTTACAAACATTGTAGTGTATTCTGGTCCAGACCCGCCCACTTACAGGAGACCCATTAAAAAGAGTTTGTAACATCAAGACGTGTTAAATGTTCAAATGTTTTTTAAATGTTAAAAATAACTGTTTATTTTGTTGACATTTTTCTGTTTTTTGTGCATTTTTTGCCATTGTACAATATGAATGTGATGATCCACAAATGATTTGTGGTTGTATGTTGTATAATGTATATTTAGCTATACGTTCCATTAAAGAATGTTCACACTGTGAACAATAATGATAAATATTAAAACTTAAAAACGGCTCTAAATGTAACAGAATGGCACAGTTTACACCTCAGCTGTAACAATAAAGATACAAGGAACAATACAGATGGGACAGCATTCAGAGCAATTTTCCCAGCTGATGAAATGTAAAACACTGGCAATGAGCTGAGGATAAATATACAGTTACTACGTGTTTGTTTGGATGTTAATACAGTTATCATTATAGTTATCATTATTGCTATGGTCTTAATCTCATGTTCTTTCTACAGTGAGAATCTTTATTAATCAATGATATACACAGATATACCTGTCAAACCAAATGGAGGTTAAACACATACTCAGCTGTAAGCTGTATATGGCAGTTTTTTCTCATTATGGATAACAGTTATAGATGAATACATTATATATAAGGAATACATAAATAAAAGATAAAAAAACTATTCCAAGTGTAACTAGTGAGAGTTCTTTTTCTGGACTGAAAAAGATATACACCAACATATTCCAAAAGTCCTAATGGTGTGTTTGTGCATGTGCTCATATTTTCTTTGTTTCTCTGGGTTAAAGAACAGATGCTATAATATTATAATTATTGTAATGTTATGATTTTTAATGTTACATCATCAGCAAATAATCAGCAAAGTGGACTCAATAAGTTTGGCTCTGTGATCTAAACTGTAGATTGTTTTTCTAA
>JBAJNP010010722.1:0-15989 GCA_036877545.1 Yasuhikotakia modesta
GCTATTCAATATATTGCTTGCTATAAGAATATCTTATTTGATGGATGTTATTATAAAAGATTAATTCATGATTATTGAGCATTGGTGTCTTTTTATGATATTGTTATTGCCAACTCTTGATGATAAGCCTCAAGCCTAAACATTATGATGACTTTACCAGCCTTCAGAGTCGTATTAGTCTAAGACATAAATCAGGAGAACACACATATATATACTGTATATGAACATTTACTGTTGGGGTCATAAGTTTACAAACCCCTTGCAGAACCTGAAATATTTTAATAATTGAAACAAATTATGAGGGATCATAAAATGTTTAATTTATCACTGCCCTGAACAAGCTACTGTATTTTACAGATAGGCATGAGACACAATAATAGCTACATTTACAAAACTTAACCCAGTTCAAAAGTTTATGTACGCTTAACTCTGTATCCTGTGTGATGTTGCCTATATGATAATTGACTGTTTTATGGGAAACATTTAAATAACATCTGTAATTTCTGAAGGACAATATTAAATGGTGAACAATTTACACTGATTTTTAAGGTTTTCACATGCTCATGCAGTGTGTTGCCATGTGGGGCATCAGAGAAGATTTGCACTTTTTGTTATAGTTAAGGTAAATCGTCCTCATTGTGAAAAGATAGATCTGAGGGTCAAATATACAGAAGATGCTGGAAAAGCAAAGATGTGCAGATTTCCTGAATGCCAGTGGGCAGTTTAACTGCTGAGGACAAACAAGGGATGCATTAAGAACAATCACAACACATAAAAACGCTGTTGATATCCAGATAACATCACGCAGTGTAGAGAATAAAGTGCATGTAAACTTTAAACTGGGTCATTTTTGTAAATTCAGTCATTCTTGTGTTTTGTGGACTGTGTGTAAACCTCCATCATGTGAAATAGTTTTCAGGGCAGTGCTAAAAATTTTTTAATGATCCTCTTTTGCTGATTCTGCAAGGAGTATGTGAACTTAGGACCCCAACTGTACATGTTTGTATTTACTGTTACTTCCTGTTAGGAACATGAGTGTGTAGTTACACTGATTACTGCATTTCAACAGAAAATCCAGTCCGAGTTGAACGATCATGAGACGACACTAAATGATATGAAGAAGAAAGCCGTTGCGGTTGACGCCTCGGATAAAGTCATCGGTGACATCGATGCTACAGTTGTAAGATCATATCATTTTAAATAAAATTATTCCCACATTGTTTGATCTTTCAGACATTTTCTAAAGACTTTCTGTGTTCCATCTAATCACCTGCTTGTTAACAAAAGGCAACTGCTTGTTCCTCTCCTAAGGATAAGCTGTCGCAAGTGAAAGCCAAATTCCGGCTTTTCCAAAAGCCAGCCAACTTTGATCAGAGGTTGAGGGAGTGTGAACGTGTCCTAGAGGAGGTCAAAGGGAAGTTGGGAGTGTTGAGTGTGCGAAGTGTGGAACAGGAAGTTGTGCAGTCACAGTTGGAGCAATGCATGGTGGGTAATATGCATGCCTAGATCTTTTATCGAGTGAAAGTTACATATCACATAATTGGTTGATTTAACATATTTCTATGTGTTTCTCATGTGTAGAAGTTCTACAAGAATCTGAGTGAGGTGAAGTCTGAGGTGGAGACGGTGATAAAGACAGGAAGACAGATTGTACAGAGACAACAGACAGAGCAACCCAAGGAACTGGATGATCGACTGACGGCTCTTAAATTTTTATACAATGACTTGGGTTCACAGGTACAGCACAGCCAAATGCAGGAATGTTTGTGGTTAATTTTAGCCAGAACGATCCACTTCCTGTATGCTCCAGTCCAGATTTTTTGCTTCCCCTACCTCTAAAACACCTCAATTACCTCAATTTAATTTAATTCCTGCACCTACTCCATTTATTTACTTTTACTTCACTGTTTTTCACATTTTATTCCGGTACCACAAATGTAAGTTTCACAATTCTGTAATGACTAAAGCAAATTAAAACTATCTTGTGTTTTAGCTTCATCAGATAGTTCCCCTTGGCCTGTATTACAGCTCTACAAACTCTGGGCATTATTCCAACTAACTTAATGAGGTGCATCCTGGGCTGCCTTTTAAACAGTATTATGCGATGTTCACTTGTTGGTCGCTTGTCGGTCCAGCTCATTTTCAGTTACGTTCGTTTGGTGCAGAAATTCTCACTTAGACAAAGTACTTGTAGTTTGGGATCGTCATACAAAATAGATGCCATTTTTCCAAGTATCATGAGGTAGGATGACAACAGATTCACAAAAGTACAGAAATATCTTCTATTAATCCACTAACCTGATAAGCTGTCATAGGTGGCTAATCGTGAGTGAGTGACAAGGCTTCTCGTATTCAGGTGACAGAAGGAAAACAGGAACTGGAGAAGATTTTGAAGTTGTTGAGGAAGTTCAGGAAGGAAGTAAACAGTCTGACAGAGTGGCTGGCAGCTACTGATGAGGAACTTACGAGGCGGTCTTCTGTTGAGGGGATGCCAAGTGACTTGGAGGCAGAGTTGTCTTGGGCCAAGGTAAATGAAGAAAAACTCACACGCTTTAACAACAGAAATCCAATTTAGACGAGCCTTTATCCTGCAAGCTAAGGTAACAAATGGTCTACTGATAAATTCAGAAATGCTCAATGTTTATACCTTCTTCTAAACGCCATTTTAAGAAAATATATTTGTTTACAAGTTAAGTAAACAAATTTTGAACCACATCTGAATCAATGCTAAAATTATCGGATTGTTTTTTTTTTAAGTAGTTAAGGTACAAAGTTTATGAGTCTGTCAGGAATCAGAAAAAGCCATGTTTACAAAGATTTGATACAACGATCAGTATTTACACATGATGTCTGCATTGTTTAAGAACCTGATCTGCTAAATTTGTGAATTATGCAAATCAGGTAACAGCACAATCTTTACAGAGGAGTTAGGCGTCTCCTCTGTGTAAGTGATTGTTCAGAACGAGCAGGAAAGTGGACCAGACTTCATGCCATAATTAAAAGCCCGGCTTCGTGAGACCTCTGGCATGCTGATGCGGCCGTGTGGCTTTATTATTCGAAAGTAAACAAACTCCCCCAACAACCAATTAAAAATCACTTTTGACCTCATCACCCAGGCAACGCAGGAAGACACAGAGCAGCACAAGCCGCAGCTTAAGCTGGTGAGGGAGTTAGCGGAGACCCTGAAGGGTTTACTCCACACCCAGGAGAACCTGATCGATGACAAGGTCAGTCTGCTGAACTGCAACTGGATCGCGGTGACGTCCAGGAGCGAGCAGTGGCTGAAACTGCTGCTGGTGAGTTCCTCTCCCCTCAGTCGTCTGACCCGCTTCTGAGTCATTTCACTCCACACCTAAAATACGTCTGGTGCTAAATATGCCCTACGAGGCTAAATTCATTTCCTTTCAATTTCACATCTCCATATTGTTCTTTAAACTCCGCACTGTGATTCCTGCAGGCGACAGAAACGTTATGAAAATGTTAAGCACATTTATCTCCCACTCCTCTTTATTACATCCTCTTCTGCTTGCTGTTTCGCCATCTTTTTATCTTATCGTGAGCCTTCCGAATATATTTTCACCTTGTTCTACTTTGTAAATATGCCTATAAATAACTCAGGGGTGAGGTTTGGCCTCAGAGGTAGAATCAAACCATTAATGCAGGGTGTAATTTTACGCCTTGTTCCTGAAAGTATTCAGTCCATCTGTCTTGTTGAGATACAGTAGAGGAGCTACTAACACAAACACCAGATGGGTTATTCTACAAAACAGGTGCCTTTTTGTTAACGGAAATGTATTTTTATATAGGTTTAAACTATCAGGCAAGCAATGTTTCATTTATAAATAATTGCATTGTTCAGAAAAGGTATTTAGTCACCTGTTTTACTTTAAACTTTTACTTTGTTAGGCTGCCACTCCTAGTTAATTTGCGCTGTTTCTTCAGAATAGAACTTAATTCTGTCAGTTAATAACAGCGTTGACGTGACTGTTAGGCCGCTTGTTAATCAGGCAACGTTACGGCCTCCCCTTTTCACAAATGTAAAAATAACAACAGTAGGTAGAGATTATTTAAAATGATATACTGTTTAGATGTTGGGATGTTTTGAAAAATATCTGTATTAACACATTGCAGAATGTAACATCAGTTGTTTGTTGTTAAACGCCAGCAGCTCTTTGCAGAGTGACCCAGATGTAACTGTAGCTCAGTCCATCTATCATGCAGGATTACCAGAGTCAGATGAAAACATTTGAGGAGAATGTGGCAGAAATCAACGGCTGGATGGATCGGACTGAAGAAACTCTGGACGGGATGGAAAGTCGGGGCTGTGTGGAGAACGTTATAAAGGTCTTCACTGACACGACTCTGAAGATGCTCTTTAATACTGTTTATCATGTTTGTTTTAAAAGAAATACATCATTAATTATCTCTTCCACAGCTCTAATGTTTGCATGGATCATTACCTCACAGCAATTTCAGGCAAATATTTTTTAGGACATTAGGGAGAACAAAACAATATAACATTGATCATCGTATCAGTTACCATCCATAATATACTTACAGCTTACTAGTAACGTTTGTATGTCTTTATAGCTGTTTTTAAACCTTTGACTTTATGTTTGGAAGCTTTAGAAGGTTTTCATGCACATGTACAGATCATTTTTATTTGGTTTAATGTTTTACATGTGAGATTTGTTCTGTTTGGATTTCAAACTTACCACCTTATACTTAGATGAGAACTTTGTCCGCTTTGAAACTTTGAACCTATTTAATATCTGCAGCTCGTATACTAAAACGTTGTCCAAACGTTTCACTGTAAGTACAGTATGTACTAGACCAGATGTTCTCCTGTGTGGGTGCGAACAGGGTCTGCAGACAGAACTGGAGCAGATGAAGGTGAAGGTGGATGGGGTGCAGGGCCTGGCCGAAGATCTCATCAAGAACCGAGGAGAACACTGTAAAGCTCAGGTGAAACCTAAGCTAGAACAGCTCAACCAGCGCTTTGACATCATCACAAAGAGGATTTTAACAGGACAGGTACTGTTCCTATTTCATATATATATATATAAAATTATACCATGATCCATGTCTGCTTAGTGTAACCTTTGTATGTGTTTAAATACATTGTGTTTATTAAATATTTCTGCTTCTGTTGGTGCTAAATGAATCAGAGCCCGTGTCGTCTGGTAATGTTACACCACTTAGAAAATGGGATCATTATCTGATTGGATTTGTATAAATTTCCTCTCATTTTCCTGCAGGCATCTTCTCAGGAGTTAGACGAGTACCACAGACAGGCAAATATATGGCTCCAGGTGCTGGAAGAGGAGATTAAATTGGGCGAAAGTCTAAAAGAGGAAGATTTCCTGGAGGATGCGGTAAGAAAATACCGTAATATGTTTCTTAAACTCAAATTAATTTCAGCCTCTGGAACCACACGACCCAAGAATGACTAACAGACCCTTCAAGCTTTATCTTAAAAATCTCCTGACCAGAAAAATAATGAGTTTCGGAGGAATTAATGTGGTCCAATAACTAATGCTTGAACGGTCCACCATTAAACTGCTGCAAATATTTGAAATGAGTGAGTGAGTGAATAGACTGGTGCATAAATGAATGAGTGAATGAATAAATGGATGAATGAATGGAGAGACATCAAGTCAATGAAGCATCTGCTCGTTTTTTGACTGGTCTTTGTGGCTCTGATGCTTGTTTCATCGCAGGGCATAGATGAGAGCGCACTGAATGAACTGTTTGTGAAAGGAGAAAATCTGCTGAGGAGAACTCCTAGTAGGGAGAAGAAAGATGGCGTCTGTGAGAAACACAACCTCCTCCATGACAGATACGACACTCTAAAGGTCATTTTACAGCATTTTACACAACATGTTTCATTCAAACTCAAGGTTATGAGAACACATCTACAGCACCTGACTTTGGCAACATGCTTTTACCTTCTGTTATAATGTGTGTCATTTTGTATTCTGTAAATAAAACCATCAAATATCTGACTAGTCACACATTTTGTATGTTAAAGCAGTCAGTCTGATGTGTAGATTATACACATTAATATACTTTGATTTTGCCGTAACAGAACCTAAGAGCCCAGAGGAGAAAAAAGGCCCTTGTTCTGGCTCCACAGTGGTACCAATTCTGTAAGAAGACAGATGACATGATGCAGTGGCTGGATAAAATTGAGAAGACCCTGGGAGACCTCCCAGAGCCCCCCGAGGAACCAAGAGTGAAAGTGAGAGCAAAAGTTTTTAGAATCTTTGCTTTGTGGAGCCCCATATGTTGAGATGTTCCACCAGGGACGAAACTTCTGAGAAGCTTCTGAAACTTAGTTTTCATATCAAATAACATCAGTTACTCCAGAGGGCTGGATTTGACTGTAAGGCTCACAAATGTTCTTTGTTTTATTCCAAACTTCTTAAACTTTATTTACTTTATTTGATATGTACCTTATGTGGTTAAGGGTAACTGTTTTTTTCAACCTCTCTACTTCGTTTTAAGCATATTGCCAAAAAATCTGTTTAGAACTGTATGTTAAAAAAATCTGTATCTTTGTCAGGCGGTCAGTTCTGAGATTGAACATCAGCGGCCGAAGCTGGAAGACGTGCGCGGATTGGGCCGTGTGCTTTCGGAAGGCGGGGTTTCCAAGCTTGTGGAGCCACGGCTACTTCCTGTCAACAAACGCTGGGCGGAGCTTGATGTTAACTTTGCTCAAGTGCGCCACAGAAGTGTAAGTTTTCACTAAACTTTTAAGTAAATAATGACAGGACATCTGTCCTGTTGAGTTCTGTAATTTAAAGCTGCTATCCTTTACTTTCTCGGTTAAAAATAAACAAAAATCTGTCATTCAGCAAGTACATTATAGATTAGTGTTTGAAAATGGCCTCCTTATTTTATCCTAAATTGCAGTGTTAAACTTTTCACAATGATTCATAGTTTGAGCTGTCGATTTTCCAGGAAATGTCAGTCTGGCTTCTTTTGTAGATAAGTACATAATGTGATCTCCAATTTTAACAGAGATGGCTATAAAAAGGCAAAAGTTACAGATTGCAGTTTTAATGTGTTTTGTGTAATGTATTCATATCACTTATAAATAAATGTAAATGGTTTACAGTAAAACATTATAACATGATGATGATTGTAACATGTTGAGTTATGTTATGGGATGTTATGTTATATTATGTTATGTAATTGGATCATTTGTTATGTACAGGATCTGCTGGCTCTACTCCAGCGTATCGCTGAAAATGAAGCTCTTCTGAAGTCTCCAGAGCGCTGGTCTGCAGCGTTCATCAATGTACCCCAACAAGAGAACTGCCTTAAGGTCTTACCATGAACCTCGTCTCACCTACAACAAAAAATCTCTGGATGTGAATTAGATTTTGAATGAGCAGTTTTCAGTCCCATCCATTTTCTAAAATTACCTTCATAATATAAGCTGAAACTCTCCGGCTATCAGTTTTGATGCAGCAGTTAAAACAATGTTAATGCTGTGATTTAGGAGGTTAAAGTAAATCTGGAGAAACTGGAGGCTCCGGTGACAGATGTGTTGGACAGGAGTGTCTCGGTTCCTGCTGAAAGTTTGCAGGTCCAACTGCTCAAAACCAACTGGGAGAACCTAAAAAAGCTCTATCAGGAAAGACTGTCG
Source organism: Yasuhikotakia modesta (assembly GCA_036877545.1). Lineage (NCBI taxonomy): Eukaryota > Metazoa > Chordata > Actinopteri > Cypriniformes > Botiidae > Yasuhikotakia > Yasuhikotakia modesta. The sequence continues at coordinate 7,655 of JBAJNP010010722.1, forward strand.
TAAGTATGAGAGATATTTCATTCACGACTGCTACACAGTCACAGTGTGGGTTCGGTTAAGGATGGACTGTGGCCTGGGCTGAAGGGGCTGATGTCCCGGGGCCTCCAAACTGTCAAAAACAGGTTACAGGATATATTTACATATTCCGTTTATCCCTCGCGATGTGTCTGATGTTGGTGTCGACTCTGTCCAGGCGCTTTGAAAAATGCAGAAAATAYGGCGAGGAGCTAAAATCACTTGATGATTGGCTGACTGATGCTGAGCGGACAATCGTAAAGTACGAACAAGATCCTGTAAACAACAAACATCACCTCAAGGTAATTCTACATGACATCAGAGTTTTACAGGTATGAGCTGTTATTTACATTTTAAATGCCTCACAAACAAATGAACATAACTGTACATAACTTACAATAATTACAATGGTTATGCATTAAAAGACATGATCATATATACTTTAAAATTATTAAAATATTTACATTTTTATAACACTTTACAATTAGGTCCCATTTTTTAAAATTATTTAATGCATTAGACAGCATAATGAAATAAAATGTACATTAATATATTTAAATGTCATATTAGATTAATCTGTGACTCTAACATTAACTCTGACAGGAGCTCCAGGACGGTCTGGAGAAACAGGAGGCGTCCGTTACGGGGTTGAACACTCTGGGGACAGAGTTGACTTCACAGTGCAACCGAGACGACAGAGATCACATTAAACAACAGCTCACCTCCATTAACTCCCGCTGGGCTAAAGTGTCCAACCAGCTCGGCGAGATTAAGAGACGGTTAGTGCGACTCCATGACTTATTAATGCAGGCTCCTGGTGAAAACATCTGAGGTGCCTGAATATTTTACCATAATTAAACCCAAGCGCCAAACACTTTCCTAATTGCCCCTCTCGTCCTTATTTTGAAGAAATGCATACATATCACTGTGTGTTTTAGGTCTGCAGGGGCGAAGATTGTTCTCGCAGAGCTAAATGAAGACATGGGGGATTTTCAGTCATGGCTGGACGAGGCCGAGACTGTGGTGGCACTTCCTGTGGAACCAGGTCACAAAGAACAGCTCAATTCAACCTTAGAAAAAGTGAAGGTAGGAAATAATTTGCTTTGAAAAGCACAGATATATCATGAGCTCACTAGCAAACTTTGCTTTGAACTCAGTGTTAAATTCTAACTCCGCCGTGAGATAAATCACCAAACGTGAGTCACAAAGGAAAGAAAATTAATAGGTGTGTGTGAAATTCTGCAGGCCCGAGTGGTTGAATTACCAGGCAAGAAGCAAATTCTTCATCAGATCAACAGCAAAGGCTCATCTCTGCCCACTGATAAGAGCAAACCGCTGGAAAAACAGCTGAAAGTTATCAACATGCGATGGGCAAAGGTAATTCACACAAGGTCCTTTGCATTTAATATCAATTCAATATCAATGATTTCAAATTCTTATTTGGCAAAATGATGGATGGCATACATTGACATACACAAAATCAGCTGAGTAATACATCTTAAGACACAACTAAATCTCATGAAAACGTGCAGGACACATTTGATCCCAAAATGGTCCCATTTTTAGGCAAAGTATAATGTTGTCCACACATGTTCTTGACAGAGCTTTAGAGATTTACTTTCTCTCCTCCAAAGGTGTCCACCGATCTTCCTGAGAAGCAACGTCAAATCGAGGATCTCCTCAGGGATTTGTCTTTGTATCAGGACCAGCTTTCCAAACTCTCCAGTTGGGCCTCCATCACCAGAAATCAGCTTGAGAAGTCCCCGGATGCAGTAGATCCCAAGGTCATCTCGCAGACACCGTCTACCAAATACACAAAACATCCCGCACCAGTTACAGTATTCCCATCTTATTTTGGGTTGTGTGGTGTAGTGTAAGATCATGCTGGCAGCTAGATGGCTGCTAATTTGATCTCTGCAAGAAGCGAGACGAGATCCGTCACCTTTGAGCTCCTCAGAGAGACACTTAGCTTCAGGTCGCTCAGAAAGGGATTAACCCTATAATTCAGAGTGTCATTCTGTTGACATCAACACTGAACTCTGGGAAACAATTTCAACCAGTCCTGGATGAGTGGCAAAAACCTTTCTAGACTCTACAATTTTCCTCAAACAAGTCCTCAAACAAGTGTTAGTTGTGTAAGATGATATTACTTTTATGTTGATTGTAAATTTCAAAAATACATTTGACGTGTTTTGTTATTTCATTTGAGTACACTCAGATGTAGTCTCAGATGTTTCTTGTAAAATTGCATAGGGAGAAATAAAAATGCACATAAATTCAAGAATGGTTGACAAGCAGTATTTATATTGTGCTACTGAATAAAATGAATGCGGATGGCATGGCTCAGCAAATTTGAGTTTGATGAAAAGCGTTGACTTCTTATTGAAATCTCTGAGTTTTGCTCGCAGACTTTGGCACTTTGGCAGTCTGTGACACAGTTTGAGATTTCTGACATTAAATAACACTGAGACAAGTGAGGTTACCTCAAAATGTTTCTCAGGAGAAAAATATGAGAGACAGGAGATTTTAGCAGAAGTTTCCATTTGAGCTCAGTTTAATCTTCTGTCTAGTGGAGTGAAGTGACATGCAGGCTAAGTATAGTGACCCAAAACTTTGTATTTGTCCTCTTCCTTTAACCCATCCAGTTAGTGCACATATACTGGCGCAGAGAACTCACACCAGGTGCAGTGGTCAGCATTGTTGTGGCCAGGGGGCGATTGAGGCTAATGTGTCTTGCTCAAGGTCACCTCATTTGTTTTCTGCTGGCATTGGGAATAGAACCAGCAACCTTTTGGTTACCAGTATGACTAACCAGTAGGCCGCAACTGCCCTCAACATCTGACATATAAAAAAAATCTCTTTTGTCTCTTTGACATTTTCTACAGATTAAACAAATTAATAATTTGATGTAGACATTCAACAGAACCCATTTAAAGATGAAGAAAATGTAGTTTTATTGCCAAAACTGTGTCTGTGATGTTGAAATCCCACAGTGATAAATGTTTTACTATTTTAAAAGTCGGTTTTGACCTTTTTATGACCCATTGGCTTTTGCCAGCTGTAGTCCTTAGACTGAAAAATATTATTATTAAACTGTGTCACAAAGTCATTGGTCTCATTTTGCACAGTTTCACATATTTGTACCGAGAAACTGTTTTAGACGACACAGGCTGTCTATTTAATTAGACTCCCAGCCCCGTCTTCACGGAGAGTTTCAGTCGCTCTCATCAGGCTGTGGTTTAGCTTCCCTAGACGTGGAACTAATAGGTTCAGGAAATCATTTGTTCCTTCCATTACCGAGATTATGAAAGAACTCGGTACAGCTGTATTTGTGTGATTTCGAAGTGTTTGTGGCTCTGATCTACTGCGTTGATATGATCAAATTATGTTATTGCTTTTTAAATGAAAGTAACGTTTTAGTTACTTTTTTATTTTTAAAAGCAAACTGAGTTTTATGACGCACACTTCAAGAATATTGTATTACCTAATGCATTGCTTAATTAATCTGATTATGTAATGCGTGTTTCTTGTAACGCCTTAAGGCCTGTTCACACCAAGGATAAAAATATAATAACATTAATGATAACTAAATTAGTTTGCCCACCAACAGGCCATAATGTCTTTATTTCAGAGCTCACATGCTGTAATACATGTGTGAGCCCTTTAAATTTGTGTGAAATTTGACTGTCAATCTTATATTGTAAAAGAAATGTTCTAAGAGTGATATCAACAATATTGTTCCTCTGTATCTCTATTGTTGTCGTTTAATCATTCTAAAAATTGTTCTTTTATCTCAAGCGATTTTTTCTTTATAGTTATTATTGTTAGTTTAAACAGGCCTTTAACATTAGACACATACTGTAGCTGCTGTACTATTTTCTGTATTTAATTCTACCTTTTTTCTTTGTAGATTGAGGAAGATGTCAAGGAAAAGAAACCGTCAGTAGAAACAATTTTGAGGACGGAGAGACCCCCATCACAACCGGAGAAGGTGTCAGAACAATCGTGATGCACATCAGATGTGACTTCACAAATCTGTATCTTTCATCGTTCTTCTGCAGTGAATCACAGCATAGGAGCTTGTTAGCTTTTTAGCTTTAGTTGATAATGGTTCTGATGGGTTGATCTGTTCCAGGGTCAGTTTGATGGCCTCAGTGCGGACTGGACATCCATTCAGGTCCTTCTGAAAGACTGGAAAGACAAATGCCAGGTCGCATGTAAGTATGGCATCATATAATGAAATTACAGTAAATGTGATATTAAAATTCTAGCATTCTATGCTAATGTTGCTGGTGTTAGTTTGGAGATCCGAATGAAAGATGATTGGCTATTTTTTAGCTGCAACTTTGACTGGCAGCGCCGCGGGGGATGTGGCCCTTGACAAATTCAACAAATCTTGGACGGAGCTCGATGATTGGCTGTCTCGCCTCGATCACATGGTGCAGACCCAGAGAGTGATGGTTGGGGATCTTGATGACATCACCGAGATGACAGTAAAACTCAAGGTCAGGCTGTGACATCATCACAGTCCTTTGATTCCATTGGTGTAGAACCTCAAAAGCTGTTACTGTACCTTTAAGGTTCTATGCATGTAAATTACCTCTGTTGTAATTGGTTTTCCCTTCACATATTAAATTAAACGCTTGATAAGTTTCCTCTTTAACTTGCCATATTTGCCTTATATAGTGAATATTTATGTAGCACCTAAACACAAATCTGCAGTTATGTTGTGTTGTGGCTCTGAACGACAGGCAGCCATGCAGGACATGGAGCAGAGATGCCCACAGCTGAACAAACAGATCACTGCAGCCCAGAACCTAAAGAACAAAACCAATAACCCTGAGGCGCGAGCCACCATCACAGACCGGAGTAAGTCCGGTTACAGAACGCACCTCCATATGTGAGACACATATGTGTAACGCTTAGTGGTGGCTCAGTTAATATCAATCACAAATAACAATAAGCCTCATGTATTTAACAGTGAAAATATCACTGAGAGATTGGGTGAGGAGTCCATCACTAGCAAATATCCATGAAATCTTAAAAAACTGCTTATATCACCTCAGCAATAGCATTGCAAAATTTTGGTAACCATTCATCGCAACCTGAAGAGCAGAAAAAAACTAAATTAATTTTCTTAAGAATATATTAATCAAGTTATAACTATCGTGTTCTGAGCGGTTTTTAACCACAATTCTGTTGTCTTTCGTTAAAAGTTGAAAAATTACAGGCACATTGGGAAGACTCCCACACCAAGCTGGCGAACAGAGTTCTTCAACTTCAGAACATGTATCAGGACTCCAGCGATTGGCTGGAGGCCAGAAAAAAGGTGGAGCCTCTCATTAAGAAAGCCAATGAAAAGCTAGACAGCTGGAAGAAATCAACTCGTGCAGATGATTTAAAAGGCCAAAACGCTGAAGTCAAGGTAATAATGTAGAGTTCACCAATGCAGAATTCATCACAAGATAGAGCATGAGAGAAAAACAGAAATATTTACTGATTTCATTCAATTAGTTGGCAGATAAATCAAGCCACATGACCTGATAATGAATTTTTTTATGTATTGCAGCAACTTTCGAAGGATATACAGCAGTGGCAAAACCAGATGAACGTCACCAATGACCTGGCAAACAAACTGCTCACTCTGTATGTAGACGACGACACAAGCAAAGTTAAACAAATGACCGAGAACATGAACCTGGCCTGGGCCAATATCAAAAAACGGTGAGCTTAGTTTTAAACATTGGCAAATAATAAACTCGACAGGAATGTTTTGTAACTTTCACTGTCTTTGGTGTTTATGGAACTTGTGTTGTACTAGACATAATAATAGAGGTTATTTCAGAGGTTTCAGAAGGTGTAATTACTTTGAGGAAAGTTGTGGTGCACTGATCAGCTAGATTTCTGAGTCTGGCTTTTTGAAGCACACAGTATTAAATATATAACCACGCTTTTAACTCTTTAAATGCTTCAAAAGTAACATTCTTACAGTAATGTTAGTAGAATTTTGACTAGCTTTAAGTGGGAATACAGTGATGTAATATTTATTGGTTTCAGGGCAGGGGATAAGGAGGCAGATTTGGAAGCAGGTCTTCGACAACTGCAGCATTTCTATTTGGATTTGGAGAAATTCCTTAACTGGCTTACAGAAGCAGAAACCACAGCCAATGTCCTACAGGATGCCACCTTCAAAGAGGGACTGCTGGAAAACCCGGCCACAGTCAGGCATCTGCTGGAGCAATGGCAGGTGTGTAAGTCTCACTGTACCTTCTCACATCATCAAAGTGTATCTAATACAGTTAAAAACATTTTAAAATACCTAAAGAAAACATTTTGAGTTCCTCACAATGTCCTCTAGATGTTCAAAAAAGGAACTCATGTTGATGCTGTTGTTTCTACAAGAACTGTAGAAGTTTCTTCATAAGGAGATTTGGAGGCACCTGGAATAAGTATATTTCACAGTATAATGTTTGTGGTACCTTCCAAAATTGCCTGGAGGTTCTCTTGAGGTTCTCACCATGACACACGAGGAACCCAAATGACAAAATGATAATCTTTTCATATTTAAAGTGTGTAAGGGAAGTTGTTTTCTTTGGAAAAGGAAAAATGACAAAACCACCTTCCAATTGTAGTCATGCTTTTTTGTTCCTTTATTTTAAATGATCAGGCTTCTTTCTTGAGTTCATATAATATTAAATTCTCTGGTGTGCTACAATTTATTGCAGTGTTAATATGCATTCCCATTTAAAAAAGGAAATAATTCCCTCACATACAATGTTCTGCGTGGAGAATGCAGATTTTGTTTTGAGGTGCAGCCGTTCTACGGTACGTTTAAACACCGTATTTATTGGGGTTCAAGACACAAGCTTTACCAGCGATATTAGCAAGAGAAACATCATTCTTATCATCATCCCTCGGGAAACAAGAGAGTTTAAGGGCTGTTTATCAGAAAGTCTGAGGAAACTGATGGGTCTATTGTCCAGGTCGCCCGCCTCTCGCCCGTTGGTATGACAGATATGTGTACTTGGCAACCGTGCAGAGATGCAGCTAAATATGAAGAGGCAGACAAAGACATGGGCTACAAAGAGAAGTCTCTGTTCTCAAGAACCCAGCACTGACCCAGTCTTCTCCTGCAGTGCCCACTCGCACCACAAACAACAGGGCCAGTGTGTCTCCACCGCTGGCTTTCTGAAGCTCATTTCATGTCGAATGTGGACGCATGGTCTCAGAACACATCTCCTCGCTCTTATCCTCACGGTGTGCCTTTCTTCCTCGCTTCCACTTGACGACGTTTGCGACCGCGAGGACCTCGGCTAATGTCAGACAGATGGGCCGTTTACGATTCGTTTGATGTGTTTTGTTTGCTGGAAATGTTACACAGGAAGACGTACCATGTTAAGGTTTGATATGCATTGTAAATGTTATGCTTTATTTGCGTGTGACACTTGGGTGGGTTTGTTTGGCTTGCATCATGGATGTTGAATGAAACTGCATAGAATATTTATACATTTTTATCAACAGTATTATTTATTACCTTCTTCTGATAATCAATGTTAAAAAAAATTCCTGATTTCCTAAAAAATTTCCTGATTTCTGTCATTTCTGTATTTGAATTCATCATTCCATCCATAGTGGAATAGTTATTAAATACTTAAATATGAGAATTATTAAAATATTATTAAACACAAATGTTATGAAACTTGTTCATTAGGTATTAAGTTGTTAGTGGAAAACTTAAAATTAGTTATCATTTATAACCAACAATAACGTTTAGACAACGTGTATAGACGTAAATGGTTTGTAGACATAAATAACATTTTTTAATGGAAACATTCTTCATTAGCTGTGCATGTACATAGCGGTTGCAAACACACATTAAAGGAGTTACAGTAGTTCTGCTGTTGAACTTTCATCACATTGTGACCCGTGTGAATCTCGCAGGAGCTGCAGGCGGAGATTGATGGGCACCGGGACGCGTATCACGCGTTAGATGAGAACGGGCGGCGGATCGCGGCGTCTCTGGAGGGGACGGACAGCGCCGCGGTGCTGCAGAGACGTCTGGACGACATGGGACAGCGGTGGCACGAGTTGTGTAATAAAGTTATAAGCATAAGGTGAGACGATTTATCATCTGGATTAAACCAGAAGAAGTTCACGCGTGAATAATGTCGGGACCCTTGCATTATATTATATTATATTACATTACATTACTATTTAATATTATATTACATTACATTACATTACATTACTATATTATATTATATTACATTACATTACATTACATTACATTACATTACTATATTATATTACATTACATTAC
>JBAJNP010010723.1:0-15986 GCA_036877545.1 Yasuhikotakia modesta
AGGTTATCGTTGCTGTGCGCCGTTACCCGCAGCTGTATGATACCTCGTCCTTCTTTTATAAAGACACAAATAAAAAGGATCTTGCTTGGAAGAAAGTGAGTGAGTGAAGCTCCGCCATTTCTCAACGAGAATGCAGCCGCCTGGCAGAAGCCCCTCCCACACGCGAATTTGACGCGCGAATGAAGCGTCTGAGCTCAAAATGTTCACGCGTCAAACTACGCGCGATTGAAGCGAATTTGACGCGCAATTCGCGTCCGGTGTGAACGCAGTCTCCTCACCGCCGGCGCTCATCATGCGCGCGGTCAAATGTCACCTGCGATGAAGCAACCGAACCGAGAGCGACGCAACCTGCCTGTTCAGATCTGATTAGTCGTTTGCGTGTCATTGGCAGCACGCGCTCATTTTTTTAAAACATCCGATGCGCTGTTTATGACCCACAAACTGCAAGCGCGGAATTTAATGACAATATTGCGTGGACAGTATTGATACCGTTTTATCGCCCAGTCCTATATAGGCACATTATAGGTATATATTAAATGTTTATATGTATGTCATATCATAAAAAGAAGAAATTTCCTTCCCGCATGCCGCTATACATGTCATCAATCACCATCTAATCATTCTTTTTACCCTGCTCGTCTCCTGGTGTTCAGCTTTCTATTTCTGCAAGTTGTATCATTGTATGACGTATGGCGATTCGCACAGGATTCATATTGTCACAGAATTTGTGTGTTCTGTGAAATATAGTAGGTCACTACTATAGGGAGGGAATTTTTTACTCTACAAATTACAGACATGGTCAATTCACACCGGATTAAGATCACAGACAATCTCCACAATTATTACAAATGACTAGAGGTCACCAGGTAATGCTAATCGTATGCGAATAGGGCTTTAGTATTATCACGCAGAAGCACACACACGTGTGTGTGTGTGTGTGTGTGTGTGTGTGTGAGAGAGGGAGCTACATATCTCTTTCTATTAAACCCCCCCAAAAATATAGTGCCGAACCCTGTTGATGTAACTTGCACTTTATAAGAAAATGAACACATTGCCATTCAGACAATATCTCAAGTCATTTATTTATATAGCGAGAATATATATATATATTTATATGTGTGTGTGTATATGTATATAGCGTGTGTGTGTATATATATATATATACAGTCATCTATGTCTTTTCTTTGGAAAAACAACAAACTCATCTTCGCTTCTGCTGCTAATAGAGAAATCATTTAATATTTGTCTTTGTTAAATGCTTTTTATATGTGTTTCTGTGAGGTTTACTAATGTTCAAGTTAGGTTTAAGTACAGTGAAATTTAAGGGGTGATCAGCAGGGATGTACATTGCATCTTGTGAGTGAAATTCATTGTCAGTCAGCACCAGCCAGAAATAAGCTGGTGGTGATCAGTCATTTCACATTCAGTGTGCAGATCACTTTGCTTTATTGTTTCATGCAAAATGTGAAAAGGCCTTTATTCCACTTTAACTCACGTGCACTTTGTTGGAATCCAATCAAGTTGAACTTTTATTATAATACTACAAAAGTGGTTATTTATTTGCTTGTTGAATAATAGAATTTAAGATAACACTTTACAAACACATTTTGGTAACGCTTTAGAATAAGTGTTGTTAATAGACATTAACAAATAATTAATTCAGCATGTACAATGATTAGAAAGCAGTACTAATTAATTAACAATTATGTTACAAGACACTTACAAAACATACTGTAAATGCTTAATACATGCATAGCAGTGTTTCTGTAGCTCAACTGGTAGAGCAGTGTTAGCAGCCTTAAATTCATTAAGTTGCTTTGAATAATAGCATCTTCCAAATGAATAAATGTAAATATAGCACCCATGTTTATTAATGGTAAGCTTCTACTCAAAAATGGTGTTATAAAAAAATTAACATGTAGTTCTTTACATAACTCACAGGTAAAAAACATGTATTGTAACATATAAAAGATGAGTAACTAATGTATTAGCAATAACTTTCTTATCCGTTATAGAGGGTTTTTGCAGCACCCCAATCTAAAGCCAGGCATATGTCCTCCTGTTATAGTGTGTTAATGAGACTGCTTTCTAATGCATTGTTAATTCTGAATTAATTACTTGATAATACATTGTAAATGGTCTATTAACACCACTTATTCTAAAGTTTTACCTAAATTTTTATTTGTTAACATTTTTACTCTCAATTAATGTTGGTTATAAACATTTAACAGTACATTTTAAAATCATAAGTGATATCTGTTAACAGATATAAATTAACATTAGCAAAGATTTAAAAAGCTGTAAAAATATATTGTTCATTTTACTTCCATGTTAACCCAAAATAACTTAATTGTAAGATGTTATAGTAAAATATTTGTAGTGTAATTTCTTCACTTTTGTAACCCACCTTTTTTGTTCTTTACTGGCATTTGAAAGCATTCCAGTTCTGATCTATGACTCTGTCTAATCTTTAAATACATTCTTCACATTATTTGTTTCAGTGGAAGAACTAATAGTCTACAGATGTTTGGATGACATATGGCTGAACTATTGCTTTGTTATTAGATGTGTGTCAGAGTTGGGTTTTTGTGTATTTTGTTCAGGTGAAAAGCAGTTCTCCGGCTGTCATCATACAGGAAAAGGAGGTTTCCAACAGCTTTCCCTCTTACATTAGATACAGTGTAAGTGTGGTGAGGTCTCGGGGGGACCTGACAGCAGCCGTGTCCATCAGCAGCTCCTCAAGTGATCAGCTTCTGCTCATTCCTGTGTCTGTCATACATCTGTCCACCAGCAGCACCTTTGTGCAAGGTTAGGACCTTTCTGACTGCAACAGTCAGGCAGAAGAAAAGAATTTAGCATTAAGGAAATACCGGGTATTTAGAAAAGTATTAAGACCCCCTTGATATTTTCCTGATTGCAGCCTGATACTAATTGTTTAAATTAATTTTTCTGAATCTACAGTCAGTACCCCATAATGACAAAATGAAAACAGAAATCACGGCCATTGTAGGACCAGGGTTTTCATAGTGTGGGATGGGCGACACCATACCTCCCAAGGGTGTTGCCAGGGCAGGCACATGTAAGGTTTTTAAAAATAGTCTCTGGGCAACAAGGAGTCAATTAATGGCCACATTTGTTCATACAACAGCAGAATGCTGTCCTGCATTTTAGTTCATACATGGGGGTTAGGTCAAGACTTTATAACTCATAACTGCATTTTTGGGTATGCAGAATCAATCTTAAGATGCCAAAAAGATGCACTATAGTGCTGTATTTTAGCTGTTGTAGACAGAAAAAAGGCTGGAGAAAATTTTCTCCAGCACTGGTTGACTACATCTTTCAGAAAAACAAAGCACAATTTACTTTATATTTTTATCCAAACTGATCAGCCAGTTTGGAAGCAACACCTCTGCAACTGGAGTCTGGACTTTCTGGCTAACAGATCCTAGTCTGTTAAGTCTGATATACTGTCTTTCTTCATGATCACTCTAAACCCCAGCGTGCCATAGGGCTGTGTGCTAATCCCTCTCCTGTGCTTTCTGTTTACCCATATAACTGCATTCCTGTTTTATAATGTTTAGAATTAACTTATGGTTTGGTTTTTGCTGTACTCTCCATTGTAAGCTAAGAGGCCTTTTTGGAGAGATGTATGCCTTTCCAAATCATGTACAATTAATTTAATTTTAATCTTCAATAAAAGTAGACATTTCTTCATTTCACTTTGTCATTATGGATAGTATCAGTGTAATGAGGCGACGCCTGAGCGTGTTGTAGAATCCAGTTGCAGAAGTTTATTGACAAATACAAAACACAGGGCAAATCAGGGCAGGCAGCAAACAGGCAATAGCATGTGCTCCACTTAAATAGTCCCAAACAGGAAAAAGGAACAGGAAGCAGAGGGAGCAACCAGTCAGTGTTCTGGCAAAGGCTCCCTCTGCTGGTGGGAAGGGACAGGGCAAGTCATTACAATCAGGCTGCAACAAAATTAGGTAAAAGGGGTCTGAATAGTTTGAGCAATTTTGTAAACCACAATTTTGTGGTTAATCATCAATACTTAAATTATATGTTATATATATTAATATAATACATATATTATATGATGATTGGCTGTTTTTTGTTTTCTTGCAAAAAATGTGTGGTATCTTGACTTGGCATAGGTCCTGGGCAATATAGCTACAAATATGTATCATTCCTTCACAATGCATTTTTACCAAGTCATGTTCCTGTTGTGGACCTTTTAAAGGGATCAGGAAAATTGCATGACTCCTGTCATTCCAGTGGCACCCATTGACTTTAATTGTTATTTTTCAAATATCGGTTTTCGTAGAAGAACGGTTCCATAGAAGAACGACAAGTCATTCGTGTTTGGAGTGACATAAGGCTGAGTAAATTATATAATTTTTTGGGTGAACTATCCCTTTAAAGGTATCTGTATGCCTGATTAAGTTATAATTTTGGTGAATTTTTAGAATAGGTTTTTTCACACCTGGTTTTGGTCATAAAGATTGTTTCGCCAATGCTTATTGATGATTGATGTTGTTAAAGATATATTTCCTTACTCTTCCAGCCCGTATGTCAGATGAAGTGGATGGAGCCAGTATTTTTCAGCATTTTATAGACTCGTATCAAGTGATGTTCTTCACTTTATTTGCTCTGCTGGCTGCCACAGCTGTTATCATTATTGGTAAACACTTAACATTCCACAACACTGTTTATATATGATGTTAATCAGGTTAAATCTACCTCATATGTTGTAAGACTTATAAAACCTTATTTGTTTATCTTTATAGTGTGTCATGCGATGTTTTCTACGAAAGAATCAGTGACTCATCCAGCTTTCATCCAGAAAGCCCCATCGCCTGCAGGTACAGGACACACTTAAATGAGCTTTTACTACAGAGTAGGGTCTAACCAATCACATACGTCAACTACCAGTGATGTATGTATATGTATACAGGCCAACCACTGCCATGGATCATTATTTTTAAGTGTTACTAAAAAAAGACAAATCTAAAAAAGAAAGTTTTGTTACCAAAGTTATCTGCCTTCTTCGTTTCCAGCAATTTTGTTTGTCATCCCTTTCTTTAAGCACTTGTATAATAAAATAACTTGGAATAAACAAAATATGTTTAGTCAACATACCACTAAAACCATGACAGACAAAATAATTTCAGATCATAGCATCGTTCAGTTGTATTTTTCGCATACCAAACTATCGGTCTGTTTACATCACTTCACAGTTTCTGTTGCCAGTGCAAACACAACCAGTAAAATGGCCAATAAATGGGAAAATTCTGTTTATGGAGGAACGCCCTCGTTCCAGGTTCCTATAACTACCCAATGCAAAAGTGGCTTAAGTAAAAATTCTGTCATTTACTTTGTCCTTCTAAAAATATGATCTGTTTCTTTTTCTGCAAAACAAAGCAAAGGTTTAGCTGATATTATTATAAAGGTTAGCTAGTATATTATTAAATAATATATTATTTATAGATATACAGAAGCAGCCTGAATTCTGTTAATTCTGTTTTCACAGTTGCCAGAACTATGAAAACTGTGGACACTCTTCAATTATTGTTATTGCTAGTATTGTTTTGTTTGCTAATGTGCCTAGTTCTACTGGGGCTGTGTGGTCACAAGTGTGGTCACAACAGATGTTTAGTTTTTCCATAGCATTATTTTTTAAAACTTACAGCATTTATTCCAAAACTTTTGCACAGTACCCCACATAGATTTACACAAAATTGTAAATTACATTTTACTTCTTTACATTTTTCTTTACATTTTACATTACATTTTTAAACCTTATAAACACATTATTTTTAAACTGTAATGAACACATTTAGAACATTTGGAGTATACCATGCAAGTTGGCATTTTTTGGGTAACACTTACAATCAGGTTGTTTATTAACATTAGGAAAGACTAATAAATGCTGTAGAATTATTGTTCACAGTTAGTTCATGTTCAGGTTCAGCATTTACTAATGCTGACTACTAACTACTAACATTAAACTAAAAGGATCTAACACGAACAGTTGTATTGGCATTAATAGCAACTTAAAGATATAAACAGAAAAATACATTTTGAAAACATCTTGTTCATTGATAGTTAATTTGGCTTTGATAGTTGATTTTAGCTAATGCATTAACTAATGTTAATAAACATTCTAAAGTTTCAATATAGAACTTTAGAACACCATCAGGGTTAAATAAAGAATGACAGAATTGACAGTTTTGGATAAACTGTTTATTTTATTTCATTTTATGTGTGACTATTTTAGTGTTATGTTTGTAATGTGTTTGTTATTTGGCAGGTGTAGCTAAACTGACTGAAAGCCCCTTCAGCACTTTGTCATCAGACATGAAGGGCAGCCCAAGATTACGATTGTTTTCACCTGACTATAATTCTAGATGAAGACGGAAGTGCCTTACTAGTGAATACAGGAGCGGAAGGATGACGACTCTCATACAGATGCTGCGTAGCTGAATATTACAGGGCTGCATTGGCGAACTGCATTATCTGCTAACTGCATTATCACATTTACTTGTGTGCTTGTGTTGGATTTATTTCCATTGCTTGATGTTTTTTTTGTTATTAATTTGAATAGTTTCTTAATGCAGCTTTCATATCATGAGCCATTATAAATGTTAACATAATGAACATGTCATCTGCATGTTGTGAATCTCAGGACAAGCTGCATCTTTGGTAAGCATGTTGTGAATTGTATGACCACTGACTCTGTACCAGGTGCTATTACAAATGTTTCTGGATGCTGAAAGCAATGGCCAGTCATATTATTTCATGTTGTGTTGATTTCAAATATTTTGTAAGTTTATTTCAAGTAATGTTGAGTTGATAGTGATTTTCTTTTCAGTTAATGTGAAATTAATAATTCAGGTTAATTGCATTTGTGAAGGGGTTATGAATCTACTGACAGACTAGTAATCCTAATTTAAAAGCAGTTTGTAAAAAAATGCAGCAACTCTAGTTTGGACACTGCTGTTTAGGTATTAGACTTGTCTAATTAGTTATATAACCTTGATTGTACTGTGAGGTCTGATTAAATATTGTGATCATTTTTGACTGAATTATGGCTGCAGTCTCGAGCCTATTGAAATGAATTTGAAATGCTTTGACTTTTTTTATTTTTGTTGCATCAGTAGGAGTCATAATGTGATCTTTAAAACGTAAGCACTGAATAAAGGAAACATGGTTTCTGTCATAACCTTTGGCCTCTGCAGGACTATATCTACAAATACTTTGGTACTTCACGCCTGCAGATTCCAACAATGATCTTTAGTTGTGAGATTCTTTTAGGTCAATCTCTTACAACAGTTTGTTTGTGAAGTTGGTGTTTTATTTAATTTTTTTAATTTTACAATGTGCTTTTGGAGATTTTGAAATACTGTATGTGCCTTTACATGGACTATAGGTAACCTAAAACTGAAGTTAATGATAATTTCAGTCAGAAACACTTAAGGTGTGATTGTACCTGCAAACTGGGTTAAAAATCTGACCTAACACAATAACCAGCAAGCACTAAAAGTACAATGGGCCCTACATGTTAAAAGCCAACATGTTATTTAAAGTGGGAAAGTGAAGTGAAAGTGACGTGTTTGTCAGTTAAGGTTGCCCATAACCGAAATGTGACCTCTGCATTTAACCCATCCATGTGAGGAGTGAACACACACTGCAAGTCGTGAACACACACACACCCGGAGCAGTGGGCAGCCATCCCTGCAGCGCCCGGGGAGCAATCGGGGGTTGGGTGCCTTGCTCAAGGGCACTTCAGTTGCTATCTGCCAGTGCTGGAATCGAACCAGCAACCTACTGATTACAAGCCCAACTCCTTAACTAATGACTCTAAACTTATGAAAGTTACTGACTCTAGCATGTATTAAGCATGATGCTAGCACATTTTATTGTGATAAATCTACTGAAGTATTTTTTCATTGTTATGCAGTTTCTAGGGTGCGCTGAATGGTTGCTAGGATGTGGCTAGGAAGTTGCCACGAAAATAGTTAAAGCCAACATGTCTCTACAATGTTCTAATGCTGAGATGTGCCTTATTGATTTCATTACAGTTGCTGGTGCGTGGCTATTTTTTTAGATTATATTTAACTTTGTACTTGTACTCTGCATAATGACAGTAAGGAGAGGCTGTTAGCATCAAAACAAGTACAGGAATATAGTGTTATATATACAGATAGCTGCAGGAGTACTGCAGCAAAGTGAAGCTATGATATGCAATTCCAGTGGAGTTGTAATATACAATTTTATACAGAATATGTACAGAATATAAAGAGAATGAAAAGTTTCAGTAGTAATAAGCAGTACTGGTGGTAAAACAGATGGATTTTTAGGGTTAGATTCAAAAGATGAACTAATCAATTCTGTTTCCGGCTCATGCTGCATAGGTTAAACTTAGGGTCTGTCACGTGATGAACAAATGACTCAAAAAACCCGAAGACTCGAAACAGGTGAACTAACAGAATCTATATGTGTTGCGCAATATGCGAATGGGCGACCGAACGAATCACTCCCGAGACGACTCCTTCTCAAATCACATTTGAGATTCATTCAAAACGAACGAACCGTTCAAGAATGAATTAATTTATGAATGTGGATGTGAAGTGTGAAATGTATGTCACAATACCATGTTGTTACATATCCTCACGCTTTTTAAAATTGGTATACCCAAATCCTTTTCCTTTTCTAGTGGGTATATGGTGTATAGACTGCACCACTGTATAGACTATACCACTGATATAAGCCATGTGCTTTGTGGACTTCATTGCGAAGTATTGCTAGTCTCATGTCTGCATACCAAGCGTTTATCTTGATTCATTCTCTGTGTATGATTACCTCTGTTTCTGCCTTTTGGATTTACCCCTTGGATTGTTGTCCTGTTTTGGATTGTCTTTTTTGTTTGACCATTGCCTGCCTATACATTGCCGATACTGATAGTTTTGGTTGCTACCTGCCTTGACCATTACCTTTTTAACCTTTCTTGATTGTTTGCTGCCTGCCAAGACCGTTGAATGTTTCGACATTGTTTCTAATAAATGCTGCATTACACAGGGATATTAACCCAGAAGAGATGAAGGAAATGAGACTAAATTATCTTTTTTACATTTCCTAAAATGAAAGAATTTAGTTTCAAAATAATGAATGACATATCTGTCTAAAGAGTCCCTTAAATCAAAATTTGAATTTGGAAAAAACTCTTGAATTATGTAAAACTCATATTGAAACCACAGAGCATTTTTTATTGACTCCCAGTTCTATAGTAAAAATGTCATGTATTATTTAATGCGTAAATCTTCTTGAATACAAAAAAGTTAAGTTTGGTGTATTTAAGAAAGATTATTCACAGCACCATCTGATTAATAATATTGTAGAACTTGCAAAATACTTTATTCACAAATGCAGAGTTCTGAAAACCCCTCTTTCTTTTGGACATTTTGTTAACAAACATCAGGACAGCAGAGGGAGCTCAAGCCCTGTGACTGTCTGTTTGCTCCTTCTGCTTCCTCTGTTGCAACTTCCTGTTTGCTGGCTATAAAACAACAAGTCAGTAAACAGGAAGTTGTGATGTATTGTATTGCCTTTGTTCCCTGTGTTTCTCTGTGCCTCCTGTGTTTGCCCTGTGTTTTTGTGTTCTTTTGGATTACCTGATTTTGGACTTTGGATTGGTTACTGGTTTTTGTATTCTTGCTGCCCGCCCAGACCTTTGCTGTTGTTTTAGATTTTCGAGTTGTGGGTTGTGTCATACATACCTGTCTTGCTGTGTTTATACCCTGCCTGCCTTGACTATGTCTCGTCGCCTCAATAAACCTAGTATAACCCTGCGTTTGGGTCCGCCTCTCATCCCTGTACTGACGCGAAGCGTGACAATACATCGCCGCACCAGGATCCAGCAGGTTAGCAGAGGACCCTATTGAGCCGCTCCTGCATCTAAGGCAAGGTAACCTCTCCATGAAGGACAATGTTTTTCCAGTTTTGGTTAATGAGATATCATACTATAATGAGTGGCTGTACAAGGACGTTTTGTTTCGGGCTAAATGAGCCCATCAAGTCGCAAATAGGTAAACAACTGTTCACTAATGGAGTTGTGGATGCGCTACTGCTGAGTGGGTCATCGTTTACTTGACTTCTTGAGTCAAGTCCAGCTGTTCTCCCTGAGTGTTCTCGCTGGCTTTCCTGAGTCAAGTCAAGCTACAACTTCCGCCCCAGAGCCAAGACAAGCTACAACTGTCGTTGTCCATCCTGAGTCAAACCCAGGTTCCACTGTCACTCCTTCTGAGTCAAACCCAGGTTCCACTGTCGCTCTGCCTGAGTCAAGACAAGTCACGTCTACTAAGTCAAGTGACAGCCTCTGCAGTTCCCTCTGAGTCAAGTCACGTCTCAGCTGACACTGTTCCTCCTGAGTCAAGTCATGTCACAGCCGCTGCTGTTCCTCAGGCAAGTCTATTCATAGCTGCCGTCCTTGTGCTGGCCTGTGCAAAGGACACCTTTGTTCTGGCCATAACGCTGTGGGTCATTTGGGCCATGTACACCAATTCCAAGTTCTCAGAGGAGGTGACCCACGTTGCGGATCCCCTGAAGACAGTATTCCCTGAGGAGGTAGGTGTGGCTGCAGATCCTCCTGTGATGGGGATGGCTGCCCATGCTCTCTGCATTGTGGTAGCGCCCATTGACTCTCACGTCCCCAGGGCTCTCTCTCTCTATGTTTGTGTGTCTCTGCTCCCCTTTCTAGATCCGCCCTGGTGGGATGGAGTCGATCAGTCTGTGGCACTGCTCAGGTGTAATGAGAGCCCAGGTGCTCTGTAAGTGGCCTTCAGCTCTTCTGCATTGTTGGGTCTGGCATATTGTATCTTCCTCTTCACAATACCCCATAGATTTTCTATATTGTTAAGGTCACGTGAGTTTGAAGAAATTAACTTCTGTAATAGCTTTTTCACTTGAAAGAGAACCAAGACGTGGCAAATGCTTCAAAAAGAAGGGTTTTTCAGAAATCTGCATTTGCGAGTATTTAGTATTTAAGTTCTACAAGATTATTAATGAAATAGTTCTGTGAATAATCTTTCTTAAATACACCAAACTTAACTTGTTTGTATTCAAGAGGATTTACGCATGAAATAATACATGACATTTTTGTATACAACTGGCCAATTAAGAACAGGCATACCATGAAGCCCCGGTTCGAGGATTGTACCGCTAGCGTAAGAATAACGTGACTGATGACAAACAGTTACAAGGCCTCGGATTCTGTGGGATACATGATCGTTTTGTTTTAAACAGGGTTCAAACATACGGCAATTCAATGAGGCTTTGAGTAATTAACTTTTTGGTGAACCTTTGGGCTGGAAAGCCCCATTGGTTCATGAAGCCTCATTTTGCCATCACTAGACATGGCACCCCAAACCATCACTGGCTGTGGAAACTTTACAATGGACCTTAAACAACGTGGATTCTGTGCCTCTCTTCCTCCAGACTCTGGTATCCTGATTCCAAAAAGCAAAATTTACTTTCATCAGAGAACATACTTATGGACCACTTAGCAGCAGTCCAGTCCTTTCTGTCTTTAGCCCAGACGAGAAGTTTCTGATGCTGTTTGTTGTTCAAGAGTGGCTTGACACAGGAATGCGACAGCTGAAAACCTCTGTCTTGCATACATCTGTGTGTAGTGGTATTAATGTACTTCTGTATTAACTTCTGTATTAATGTGTTTGGACACAGAGCTCTGTGAACAGCCAGCCACTTTTGCAATGACCTTTTGTGTATTGCCCTCCTTGTGCAAGGTGTCAATGGTTGTCTTTTGGACAAGTCCCTATGTTTGTGTAGCCTACAGAACTAGACTAAGAGACCATTTAAAGGCCTTTGCAGGTATTATAGGTTAGTTTAGTTAACTGTTAACTGTTAAGAGTTAATTGATTGGAGTGTGGCCCCACGTATCTTTAATATTGAACCTTTTCACAATATTCTAATTTTTCCAACATTCTGAATCTGGGGTCTTCATAAATTGTCAGTTATAATCATCACAATTAAAAGAAAAACACTTGAAATATACCAGTTTGTGTGGAATGAACAAATACATTATACAAGTTTCACTTCTTGAATGGAATTAGTGAAATAAATTAGGACTGGACAAACAAAAAACTGATCCAAAACATACAGGGGGGAGGATAATTAACTGAAATGAGGTGCAGGAATGTAAAACAAAAAGGGCTAACAAGAGGAGTGGAGTAGACAGCAAATCACATGACAGGCTGTAAAAACAAAGGCCATGTGCTCCAGGAAAACAAAACACATGACAAACATAACATAACAGACCACTGCAAAAACCTCACAGTACAGGTCCTTAGTGGAGAGCCATACCTTCTGACCACAAATGTAGCAGGGAGCTGGAGTCCGATGGCAGTCAGCCACTGCATTGGTGCGTCTAGAGCAGGCGGCGCTGCAGCATCAGGTTCTTGGATGGGACACAAGGGATTGGGTCGGCAGAAGCTGCTTCATCCGGGAGCTCGAATAGCGAGACAGCACGTGGGTTAACATTTTTAGACCCAGGCTGACTGAAGAAATAAGGCGATTGAAGAAAAGTGCTCAGGGAGCCTGCCAGGAACTTAACTGTACGGATATATACTTATACTGTATGGATAAGCCAAATGGATATATTCTAAATTTAATGATCCGTCCAGACCAAAAAAGGCTCAGCCGAATGTTGACAAACATTTGAAATTCTCAAGTCCTTTCCAGTAGTCTGTAAGTTGTCTTTGAAGGTCAGCACTGCTTCTGCAGCTTGTGAACATCTTTTCAGCCCAACAGGGCTGATTTTCAGTCCCAGGAGGGCAAGAATGGACTCAAACTTTGAAAATCAGCTCCTTCTCAATCTGAATAAAACATATTGCCACTTTAGTTAGATTATTAGTGCCATTCTGTACTAGCACACACACCAGAAGCAGAATTAATGTCATTCTGATTAATGTTTACTGCCACAAATTGTTAATTGCCATTTGAGGCTTGTTATTTCAGTACATGTAATTTTGTTTTGAGATGTCCACACTATGTAACTTGCAACTAGCATGTTACAAATAAACCTTAAAAGTGACCTAGAGTGGTTGAGCGGAGTATAGATTCTTGTTCTGTGATTTTAAATCTGCCCAGAAACTGTCTAAAAACCTCTTTTAAAAAACAATATTATGGCGCGGCTATTTAATGGGTGAATTTGAGCGTTCAGCACAAATTCTGCGCCGCTGGAGGGGCTCTGACAACCTTTTAATGATATGCAGAGCGCTGCACGGTGATTAGCTGCCTTCACTGCTACACGAAAGAATAATTATGTGATGTTGTCTCCTATCTTCAAACCATGCGTTCCAACCTTGCGTTAATTGACATCTGGGCCGATCGGAATCTCAACTGAGCTCGCGCCTGTCAAGAGAGGAAGGTGGGCCTGCATGCCATGTAGGCCATTATTGGACAATTCTTATATATGACATTTTTTCTGGACGAATCAGAATCTCAGTGCTTGCGTCAGGACCTTGAAACACACTGCCATCTGTGTCGCGCCTGTCAAGAGACACCTGACCTAATGTGGAAACTGATGGAAATTGAATTCGAGGTAAGTCAGTCTTTTTTAGAGCTAAACAACCGATATTTGTTTGCTTAAGTCAAATAACGTCAGCTAGCGTTTTTTTCTCTCCTGTCTCCTGAGCCACCCTGGTGGGCTCTCCTGTCTTCTGGAAGCCGCTCCTGAGGGGGAAGGGTTCTGTAATGCCAGGTCAGCAGAGGGAGCTTCCCCCTAATGTTGTGCAGTTGCTCCCTTTGCTTCTTTTCTGTTTCTTCTTTGCAACTTCCTGTTTGGTGGCTATAAAGCAGAGGCCAACCAAACAGGAAGTTGCAAAGTATTGTTTTGCCTTTTCCTTGTTTTGTCATTGCCATTGCCTTGTCTGCCTTTTTGCTTGTGTTCTTGACTCTGGACTGCTCTCTGGTTTTTGATTGTTTTCTGCCCGCCCTGACCCTTGCCTTGCTACTTGAATTTACATTTTTGGATTATCTTTTGCATACCTGTCTGCCTGTGGTTTGACCCTGCCTGTCCCTGACCATGCCTCGTATGAATAAAAAGAATAACCAGCATATGGATCCGCCTCCCATCTTTATTAGTACCCCGTTTGTTACAATATATTAGATGCCGTTTATTTAATTGTCATGATTGAACAAATTTTCACTTATGGAATCAATTAGAAATTGTTTAAACAATGACATGTAATCTTATCCAATCTTAATATTGCAAATGCAAACCAATAAATAAAAAAATACTGTACAGACATAAAATAATGATAATATAATAGTGCAAACAGACTCACTATTAACTGGCTCAGGATCGATATATGTGGGAGGTCTGTCTTGTGACAGCTCTGACTTGCTCTGAAGTTTAATTTGCTTTTATTCATAGGCTCCAGAGTGGATGGCCCCTGGGTTTATGCTCCAACTATGAAACCTTTTAAGCCCACTCAGGTTTTGATGTCTTGGGCGTAGACAGCTTGGATGCAGCTGGATAATTTTAATAATTTTCTTACGAGTTGATGGGCCCAGGATAGGCTCCAACTCAAACTGCTTTAGCCCACTTGGGTTTACATGACTTGGGCTCAGGCAGCCTGAATATAATGAATATAAAATGATGAACACTTATTCTTCATTAGACAATAAATTCATTGCAAACATTAAACTGTTTCTGTCTCTTTGGAGGTCCCACCACCACCCTTTCTCCTCCTTTGTTTATCACCAATATGTTTACCTCTGTTTTTGTATTGTTGTTGTTCGTTGCTGGAAATGCTGTTTGAGACTGGTACAGACTACAAAAGGCAGAACAAAAAAATAGTTAATTCAAGCCATGCATGTATTCTTTTAAATATACCCCTAAAACGAGATTAACAGTACGGGAGCAGTTTGCTCATCTAATGATCTAATTATTACCAGGACATAAAAGCAGACTCTTACTTATTTCTAGTGCCAGTTCCTTTGGAGGCCCCACCACCACCCCTTCTCCTCCTTTATGTTCATCATCAATATCATTTTACACAAACCTGTAACTTCCATTCTGCATAGAAATAGAACAAAAATTGGGAGGAGTGAATTTTGGTAGAGTAGTACATGGCAAGTACTTTGAAAACAGGGTCTCACATTATGAAGTACCTTTAGAAATATCTGTTCTCTTGCTCCCTCCAGTGACGATAACAGCAGATGGAGCAGCACTAGCCCAGTCTATAATGAACATATAATTACCAAGGTTAACCTTTTGTTGAAGGCACTAGTTCAACGTGCTCACAATTTCAAGAAATCACTATTAGAGAAAGCCTGCACTGTTACATTCATGAAGTTTCATTTGTTGTTACAAATAAAACTTACCAGTTGGCCATCAGATTAGCAAGTCCCTACTTTCACTTTGAAAAAAGCAAAAGGATCTGAAATACATACAATAAAAACATGTAAATATATTAGATACCGTTTATTTGATTGCCGTGATTGAACACATCACAGTGTTGTGACTTAATGAAACAAATTTTCACTTACGGAATCAATTACAAATTATTTAAACAATGATGTCTAACCTTATTCAATCTTAATATTGCATGTCTTGAATAGTATGTTAGACTACCTTAGCCTTTTGAAAAATGTTCTTTCTTTCTTCAGCTTCGTAAACCATTCGTGATCCAAGACCTGCTGCAAAGTCAGTCTGTAGACTGGATCTTGAGTCAAGCACTGGTTTATTAGGTGTACGCATTCTGTATGAGGTTTTACAAGAGAGTTTGCTAGTTAATGTATTGTATGTTCCCTTCATGTAACACACTAATGTTCTCATAGATATTCTCATTAATGCTCTTATTGGTGCTTTTCTCTGACCTCTAGTTAAACTGGAATGAAACTTTAACTGGGCCTGGGTCATGGGCCTGGTGTGGACCCGATGTCCGTTTACCATTCTGTAG
>JBAJNP010010724.1:4201-15983 GCA_036877545.1 Yasuhikotakia modesta
TTCTGTGTAGCTCAGCTGGTAGAGCATTGTTTGAGCAGTGCAATAGGTCACGGTTTCAATTCCCGGGGAACAGATGTACTGAATAAGTGTATTATATATATGTACTATAAGTAACTTTGGATAATAGTGTCTGCCATATGTGTAAATGTAATTCAATGCTCATTGTGTTAAACAAGTTTAATCATGTTTGCTTTTAAAACTTTGTTAAAATTCTTGTTCTGTGTGTTTCTCTGCAGCTCCTGTGGTTTCTCTGTCCACTCCAACTACTGTGTTCATCACCACACACACACCTAACCACACGTCTACACAGATGACAACACACACATCTGCAGGTGAATCTCCATCCAGTCCCTCTTATCTGTTTTCTAAAAACGGAAAGAAAAACATCCCCTGTTTTCTGTCTCACAGATATCTCTGCTTCCTCTGACAGTTATCAGCTGTTATTATCAACATTGCAGCAACTATGTAAAAGCTCTGGTAGATATTCTGATAGGTTATCATTGTTATTTTTAAATATTAATCCTAAATATTATTTACTGTGATGTTTTTGTTTTAACAGCAGCAGATGTGAGTGTGATGTGTGCAGGAGTTTTGGCGCTGCTGCTGTTCTGTGTTATTGCGACATCCAACCTAAAGTCTAAATGTACGACCACATGCAATATTGTATATTAATAAATGTTTATTTCTTAAGCCCAACAAAACCCATCAAATAATCACAACAACACATTAATACTTTTAAAAACACACATGCATCACTCTGTGTAAGTTATTGGCAGTCACACACCAATACGCACCTGTGTCTTGTACTTGAGTCTGACTGTATGTGAGGCTTAACACCATTTTCTTCTGCTTTACACCCCATTGGAATCCCAGCACACGACGCACCAAACTTCAACCAGGTATTAAAACCCCTTGGTAACCATTACATACATCAATGTATTTAATAAATGCAATAAATGTCCTTTCTTTTCCTTTTCACACCTCGTTGTTTAGGCTGGAGATGACGACTTTCTTTTCTCGGATGAAACAATAGTGTTATTTATTTTGGCAAATCCACCCGAAGAAAAATATCCTTCTTCGGTCATTCAGGACTGATGGTTTAATAACGGAGTTACAGCATTAGGTGACCATGATCCTTATATGTATTCGGTTATAATAGTCATCACTCTTTTGTTCTCTGTACATATTACATTTATATTTTACTTTTAATGTGAATCGCGGAATTGATCTTTTTCTAGACAGTTTATCTTTCATGTTCATACTTTTAAAAATAAAAATCACCCAGTTTATAACGCACAGCTGCTTACATGTTGTATTATTCGTGAATAACTGTGTACATGGTTCATTTTAATTTACGTTTTAAGTGTTTAATAAACAAAAATAAAACGAAGAAAAACTTTTTTACACTGTCTCTTTAACTTGTCCGTGACTGCGCGCGTCACGCCAGCCTTCCGCCCAATGAGTGACGTAGGCATCACGACACCGGAGTCGGTTCGTGCGGTGAAGCGGCAGCGGGACACGGTGAGTAAACAGCCAGTGATCCCCAAACACCGCGACCCCGTACGGTCGCTGTAGTTACTTTAAAGTAACTTATAGTTACTTATGAGGCACGTGAACATGAACCGTCGTATTCAAGCTGCTAACGTGCTATCGTAAGCTAGACCGCCATAGGCCGGGATGCAACCCGAACGGCTGCGCCGCTACCGGGCAAAGTGCGCAGGAAACACCGCTGCTTTACCAGGCCTCGGCCTTTCATGAGAGCAGACGAACACACACGTTTAGTTAAAGCGTGTTAAGTGAAGCTGTTTTGTGCTTGTGCCCACGTTAAACTGTTCTCGTGTGTTTATATTGCGCTATAATACACGCTATAATATATTCCTGGGAGTCCGCTTACATACTCCCGTATATTCTCCCCCTTAAAGCGACTAAAATGACAAATGTCTCACTATTTTAAGCAGGTCCTGTACCACCTATACTGGCAGTTTAACTATCTAGATGTCTAGAACCAGTCTTTAATAAACAGTTATGTGTTTATACAACAAATATTTGGAAGTATTATTGGAGACATAGGTTTCACTGTTACTTACCCTAGTGATGGTTTGTAGACTGTCACAGGCAGTTTAAAGGCTTATGTTTGTAGCGATGCATGGTGTCTCTGCTTGTGTTGTGTCTATGGCCATGTCTTGGTATATAGTCATTGTTGTCCATTATTGTTGTATTTATAATAATACATACATTAGAGATTCGGTTGTAAATTTGTATTTAGTGTTTTAAGTATTTTGTCCACAAAAACGCTGTAAACAAAAGTAAAACTGGCTAAACCTAATATATGTCGGTCACTTCACTTTGCCCTTTGTTACATAAATCCTTTGAATGTTGACTGATGAATGGTGTGTGTTGTGGTTCATTCACACAGGCCTCAAAAGAGACCCACCATGCGTGAATATAAGCTCGTGGTTCTAGGATCTGGCGGTGTGGGAAAATCTGCATTGGTAAGTTTAACCTTGAATATGCGATGTGAAATGAAAACTGTTTATCCACATTCTTCATCTGTATTTTTTGTATGGTTATTGACCATCAGTCTTTATAGTTGTCATTAGTGGTGTGTATGATTGTGTGTTGACACAGATTTTAGTGTTTTAAGACTGCCGTCAAAATTTCAATCTCATTGTTTGTGATTTATCACCATTGATTTCATTCCCAGTGATATTAAGGGACAGAGAATGTTATGTTTTAAAAACTCCTTGTCAATTTTCAAATATTTTAAGAGGTACATTTGAGTGTGTTATGACTAGGCTGTTGTCATGCTTTCTCTCTAATAGACAGTCCAGTTTGTACAAGGAATATTTGTTGAAAAATATGACCCAACGATAGAAGACTCGTATAGAAAGGCAAGTAACTGTTTACTATCACTGTCAGTGATTAATCACATAATGATAATAATAATAATAGGTTTGTCACTCCCTCATGTTTTCTCTCAGCAAGTGGAGGTCGATGGACAGCAGTGTATGTTGGAAATCCTGGACACCGCAGGCACAGTGAGTTAAATATACTGCATGGACTCCAGTTAGCCAATTAGCTAATTGAAGCTTTAGATACATTATTGATCGTTTGTGTACAGGAGCAATTTACAGCCATGAGGGATCTTTACATGAAGAATGGCCAGGGCTTCGCTCTGGTTTACTCCATCACAGCACAGTCCACCTTTAACGATCTGCAGGACCTACGGGAGCAGATACTGAGGGTGAAGGACACAGAAGATGTGAGTCACTTTCAGATATTGATGTGCTGTTCGAAGCTTGGAATTTTTTTCCACATGCTGTAGATTGCTGAAGTTTATGAAGGGTTTTTTATTCATTTCATTCAACTTTTATACACAGTTAGTTTTGTCCATGACTTGATGAAGTGATGCATGCTACAGACATTTATTAATTTATTCATTAAACATCAAGCGTAACAAAGTGTGACCATAAGGTACATTGACTGACTATAAATTGACTTACAGATTTTCAGAATAAATAGCTCAAATAGATCCAGTGTTGTAACTTCTGCTTTCCGGTAAATGCTTGTATTTCTCTTTTCTAAATAAGGAAACAACTCCACAAAATTTGCATGTATGTGAGGATTTGTTACACAATAAGTTGTGCGCCTGGTGTGTTTCTGTATAAGAGACTGAGTCAGAAAAGTAGGGCTGTCACGATTATGAAATTTGGGTGACGATTAATTGTGAAAGAAATAATCGCGAATATGATGATTAATTGCCTGTTTTGCGGCTTTAGCAGTTAATTCTGTATTTTAGGGCTGTGACGATAATTGTTTGCAGTATACAGTTAACACTTCACACACTTAAATGTAATAGTTACTTATTCAGTAAATAATATATACTGTATCTTTCATAAATAGGGAAACTATTTATGATAAGGGTTATCATAAATAGTTGATCATAAATAGTATTTATCATAAATAAGGGTTTTTATTCTGTTCCCCGTTGAAAGCTCCGCTGTCGCAGATGATGAGATGTATGTGCAGCTGCGGCAGATTCAGTGCGATAATGCGTCTGCAGATGGTTTCTAACATTTGTGCTGTTTGCGCTTTTGCTGGTATTTTTACATATTTGACACACTGCTGCGTCAATGTCTGTCGGCCTTTATCGTCAGGTATAAAACCAAAATGTTATCAGACAGGTGTGGTTGTTTTCGGTTTCAGTATTAAAAACATCTCTGCTGTGTAATTGTGAACTTATCACGTGTATTTAGTGTAACACGTGCAACACACAAAAGCTGCTGCAGGTACTACAAAGGCCGCAATAATCGCGGTTATGTCAAAATATCGCGACTCTACGGTTATTTAATAATCGCTACAGCCCTAGTTTGAAGTCACAGTGTTTCTTTGACCTTTGTCTTCATTAATATTATGCACACTCTCTCTCTTTCTCTCCCTCATGATTACTCTGCTCTTATTCTTATTTCTCTCTCTCTGTTTCTCCGTTTCTCTCACTCTGTTTCTCTCTCTCTTTCTCTGTGTGTCTCTCTTACTCTGTTTCTCTCTCTTTCTGTGTGTCTCTCTCTCACTCTGTTTCTCTCTCTCTGTCTCTCTCACTCTGTGTCTCTCTCTCTCACTCTGTCTCTCTCTCTCACTCTGTGTCTCTCTCTGTCTAGGTTCCAATGATCCTGGTTGGAAATAAGTGCGATTTAGAGGATGAGCGAGTGGTCGGGAAAGAGCAGGGTCAGAATCTCGCTCGTCAGTGGTGTAATTGTGCCTTTCTAGAATCTTCCGCCAAATCAAAGATCAACGTCAATGAGGTGTGACCCAGTGCACCTACTTTATCTTCATCAGTTAAAGACTTTCAAACGGAGACAGCAGCTCTCTAATACAAGTGCTTTGTTTGTGTGTGTTAGATCTTTTATGACCTGGTAAGACAGATAAACAGAAAGACGCCGGTGGAAAAGAAGAAAGCAAAGAAGAAGTCAAATTGCATCCTGCTGTAACACAAATGCAGAACCGGACTGCAGCAGCTCTGAGCCAGGTAGTTTGTTCTGACCATTTTTTTTACTTTTTGCTAGTAAACTATTAGTTATTAAAATAGCACCACCTGCTGGAGATTCAGTGTCTCTGCTTTAGGTGCAAGACTTAAATCTGCTGCCAAATTTTGGTCCGTCCTTGGTGCTCAAATTAGTTTATTGGACGGTGGCAGTTTTAATTCTTTCAAGGAATGTTTTGTTACGACACTCACTGTAGAAAATAGAGGAGGCTCCCACAGAATATAAATAAAAGTTGTCGGGGCGTTAAATTAAAAGGTCTTCTAAGAAGCAAGTATTTTCTCTCTCTTTCAGAATGCCGTAATGAAGAACTGTTAACCAGTTGGTCAACATTCCAGTTTCTCTACAGTCATTGGCCCAACAATCAATAGGCAGAACACCAGAGACTCGACAGATAATGAGAGATGCAGCCTTCTTGAAATGAACCTCCCTCATGATTACTGTTGCCTTCTGAAGGAGATGCTACACTGCTAAGTCTGAAGAGGGGGGGCCCAGTCAGGAAGGGGGTTCAGGACTTACACAATGCCCATAGACAAAACATGGGCGTCAATGTTTGTAAAATGTCAGAAAATGGTTTATTTTTCATCATGTTGGTGCCCTGATCGTTTGAACAGAAAAGGGGCTGTGTGTCAATTCATTAGAAAAAGTTCAACCACATTTTCCAAAATTATTCTTTTATGAAGATCACAGCTTTCATATTTTCAATAATATGCTTGGATTCCTAATTCTTTTGATCTAGAAAAACTGTGGCAAATTAAAAACACTTTTTATAGTGATAATCTAAAAATGACAAGTGTGTATATTAAAATTAAATATATAGTGTACTAAAGCCACTTCTGTGTTAACCTTTATGTTCTTACAATCTAAATGACATTAATTTTCCAGTTTTTCAGGAACGTTTAATTTTAGTATATTTTTATGATATATATTTTTCTGTGTTTTGCAATTGGCTGTGGCTCAGCGTATATACAGAACCGGTTTGTGCCTGAGCAGGAGAGGAATGAAATCGAATCTCTAACAGATGACTTCTCCACTGATAACCACAAAACCAATAATCAATAGCCAATCTTAACGCTTCATTTACCTGGTTAAGTCAGTCCTGATGAAGATGTTCTCTTCAGTTCTTTACTGTTCTGCTCTGTTGCTTTGTTGAATATTTCAAGCCAAACGTGTCTTGATGGCTTTCGATTTAATTTTAATGCGATTTTTTTGGACATTGATTGAAATAAATGTATTTCATATTGATGAGTTGTTTTATGTGCATTTTTAGATTTCCATTTTTTACCAACTTAGATCATTACAGATGATATTTTCAGTGTGGCTCTATTAATAGATAGAAGTACAACATTTTTATCTGCATTTATTCATTTGGCTTTCATCCAAAGCTAGAAATAAGCAATTCATAGTTTTCTCACAATTCTGGAGGAAACATGCTGCATGTTTACAAATATTTTGCATAGCTGGTTTGCATCATTGCAAAGTTTTTTAATGTGCAACAAAAAACTTTGCATGAGTATGTATGAGGTCTGAAAAAATGCACCAGTCAGGCCTTTAATAGAGTGATTGACACTTGGGCACATGGCACTAAACACTACCGGACTGAACTCAAGCAAACATCAGCAGACACAGCATTTTACACTCAGGGGAATTAGATGCTAAAATGCTAAAACACAATCTGACTACTTTATTCCCCTGTCCTCTTACCTTTGTCAAAGTCCACAAAAACATTTACCTAACTTATCTTTGGAATGCATGTCTTTGGAGTAAATATTCTAGAGTGCAATTCTCATATAAAACGGACAGATAATAAGCAATTTTTTTGTTTTAATTTTTTGGGTTCAACATATTTTGTTTTCTCATTATGTCCTCAAAAACCACCATAAATTGACAATTGCCCATAGTTTTGATTATATTGCTCATCAACTATGTCTAGCAATTGCTAACAATGTATGTACAGAATTAGTCTGTCAGACCCACACAGCTGAGCTGTAATCAACCACAGGTGGTTGTTTATCTATAGACTCTCTCCATCCAATCAGACCCTCTGAGCTCCTGTAAGCTCCGCCTTCCTGTTGGATGGGTGTGTTTTTTCTCCTCAGGCCTCTTGTTTTCACCCAAAATGGCTTGCTTGCGTCCCCCTTTGGCTTCCTGCATGTAATCTTTGGTTGTTTAAAGGCCTTCACCTCACTTCCTTGGTGAAGCTGTCCAGGGCATTCCTCCAAGAGTTTATCTCTGCCTGGTTTAGCACGCCGTAGAATACGTTTAAAGATGTTAGCAGTTAGGGAGAGCCTTCTGGAAAGTTCCTGAGAGTGACTGGTAGGTGATGACTGAATGAATGTATCGTTGAGGCTTGAGTCATGTATGTCCTCACCTACTGTCTGATATCCAACATCTGGGAGGTCCAGCCAGTTTCCCACCAAATCCGCAAAAGCATTATCACCCAGCACCAATGGCTGTCTGTTCCTGCTGTGATTCATCAAGGAGGCAGTCCAATCACTGGAGTCATCATTATCATATGAGGAGTAACGGCTGTCAAACGTGTCCTCCTGAGAGCTGGAGAACGAGGAGGAAGTGCTTAGACTTCCCCTGTGCTTGATCTTCATGGGTTTCTGTGCCCTTGGGATATTGCGGTTCTCTACTGGAGAACTTGTGAGGAACAATGATGGTGCCATACCAAATTCAGCCTTGCAACATTCTTCTGAAAGGTCTTCTGGAGTATGTGTTTGGTTCAGAGTGGGTTTCCTTGAGTTATGGTTGTTCTGATGATTGGTGTATGGAGAAATATGGCTGGTTTTGCTTGAGAAGTCCAGCTCTTCTAAGGCAGTCTGGACCTGCAAGAGTTTTAGCTCCTGAAGAGCACTGATCACAGAATTCATCTGAGCATGAAGACCATCATCTGACTGGCGCAAAGAATCCTAAAGTAGAAAATAAAGGAAAACACTAAACTTATTTATTGTAATTAACTCACTAATGATGAATAATGAATAGCTGTTACCTCACAGTCACTTCCCACTAATTACCAAAGAAATCAATATTACACCACACAGTCTGCAATTTCTTGGAAAACGCAACGCAAGTCTCTAGTCATGCATGATGTCATTAGAGAGGAGTGAATTTTTTATATTTTTATTTTTTAGCATATAGTGGTTTCACATCACAAAGATCATCAGATTAAATTAAATTTAAATCATTTCCTTTACAAAAGATTTTTAATGTTGTGTTATTTTTTAACCAAAGTGAAACTATTATTTTTAACACTTATTATCGTTCTAAACATTAAAATACATTGTAGAAAAATGTTCTAGACAGTCATAGTGCATGTGTTTAAAGTCAATAGGCTTAATATAAACTGACAAAGAAAATAATATTTAAACCTTGCAAGTTTTAATTAAATATGTTTAGCAGCTGATTCCACTGAATGCTTATTTACATATTATATAGATTTTTGACATTGAATTCTGAATGCACACAGTCTTTTTGTTAATATAATTAAAAACATTTTTAAAAATCCATCTTTATAAACTGGAATACTATAAATCCTCTTTTTTAGTCTGAAAGTCACAGATGTTTACAACAAACAAAACCTCTGTCATCATCTTACCTTCTTTTATTCTGCGGACCCACTGCTTTCCTATCTTTCCTCCTCTCGCTCTGCCTGTTCCCTGTTATTTCTCTTCCCTACAGTGTGTGATTGATTAAAAGCAAGCCTGAGCGCAGCACAATACTGATGCCCCTCCACAGCAGAAAACGATGCTCAAAGAATGCTGGGAAATGTAGGAACTAACAGGTATGTGGATAAACTAGCTAGACTGTGAGTCACAGATCAACAGCAGAGGCTGAATCAGTAACGTATGTCTAAGTATGTGTGAACACTCCAGGTTTGTATGATCTCAATTTGATGCAGGTATGATTCTAAATTGGTTTGTTATTTATATATATATATACACACACACACACACACCCCCCTAAACAATCAAATTCAATCACTATTTATTCACCATTTTTCTACTAAAACAGGTATAAATAAAAGTGGTAAAACTTGGTTATGACACGTTTTCTATTTAGTGACAAATGATTGATGCATTTCTCATTCAGTCAGCACCTATGTTCCCTTTTCTCCCTCTGTCTGTTATTNCACACACACACACACACACACACACACACACACACACACACACACACACACACACACACACACACACACACACACACACACACACAAAGGTGCATTAATAATTGGCCTGTTGAGTTTGACTCTTCCCTATGAATTCAGAAATTTCCTTTCTTGTGTTCCATAAAATCAACATTATTTTTAATATAAGTCATTGATGAAAGTGTCTTATATTATACAGAATTTCCAGATTGTTACAACCCCATTGAAAGTGTCCTATCACACACTTATATGACACAGCAGTGCCAACAGTAGATCTACAGAAAATGTTGCATTGCAAATAAAATGTAAACATGTTTAATATCCTAAAATAAATCCAGAAACACAGCAACAACTGACACACGTGCACAGTTGCAGTAACACAAAACAAATCTCACGTTAAAGTGTGACGTTCGCGGGAATCTCACATCCACCTTCAAATTTTAAAACATGACGGAAGTGAGTACAAGCCAATCAGCGCCCTCGATTTCAAACACCTCCGCCAATCAGGTTTCACCTTTTTAACTCACCGGCCCACAGCTGGATAAATATAAACAACAACACGGGGGTGTGAAGCGCTTTCTGGAGAAACTCTGTTATACCAGTAAAAGTAGAAGTAAACTTATATTTGATAAACTGTCTGAGACGTCTTATTTAAAAAGCAAAGCTGTTGTGCACAAGTAGAAAAACGAGAAGACCGAAATCTCACCAGTTCACGTTTTAAACGCTGATGGTTGCCGTCCATGTTTCCGACTCCCGAAAATCCTTCGTCCATAAAAACTGAATTAAAACGATTACAAACGTACTGTTAAACCAATAGTATTATTTGAAATAGTTTAAAAAGTTTAGTCATGACTTATAATCGGTACGTATCAATAATGTTCCGCCCCTGACACTCTTCTCATTACATGTTCATGTTACATTACAGCCCTCCAAGATTTAGGCGTAGCGGTAGCGTGTAAAGACAGACTGGTGCTGCTTGTGGTGTTATAAGAAGATAAAGTCCCTGAACCGAATAACTAAGGGTTGCCTGTTAACTGAATAAGTCTTGCTTTAACGCCAGTGGCCGGTTCGTGGTGAATGGAGAGCTTACGGGGGGTCATGCATATGAATAGAGATACAGTCTTGCTGCTTTAACTCTAAAGGTCCAATAGGGAGCGAGGAAAGCGCCTGTTAATATAAGTAGTCGCATAGGTAAAATAACAATGAGAAATACGATTTGTTATCACTTCATTTTACTTTCTGACTGCACATCTTAAAGTAGATTGGATCAATAAAAAGAAAGAGTAAACAGTATAGTATATATAGAGACAGACAGAACCCAGATTGGTGATGTTTTAAATGTCTAAGGGGTCGAGTTCAGCTCTTCGCTGCTTTTGAAACCTGTGCTTGAGGGCTGATCTGCAGATGTGGACTATGATACCCAACAAAACCAAAACCATGTTGTATATCAGTCTAAACTAAATGGTTTAATATTATTAGCTGCACTTTAGTGATTTATGAAAACGCTGTTGTCTGCAGATAATATCGAACACAATTTAGTTTAAATGAACACATTTTATTGCTTGAATTATTGCTTTAAAAAAGCTACCAGTTGCCTGATCTTTCTTTTTCTTTTTGCATTTTTCTCTGTCACTTTGTGTTGGATATTTTTTCTCTCTACCAGCAAATAAACAAATACTGGCCCTCTCCGCCACCTACCCACAATCCTTAGCAGCACCTGTCAAGATGCTCGAGAGACAGTCATGGTTTTTTAATACCTCAGTCCTCCAGGACTGAAGCAGTATTAGAAGATAGTGGGTTAGCTGTCACTGGCTGACAAAAACTCTGCTACAACTTCTGCAAAATGCCATTTTACCAAGAACTGGTGTTAGATCTTCAGGTTTAAAGACTGCTATTATAAACAGTTGTGATTGTTGTTTTAATAGAGCTTAGCATCTGGCCTTACATCCTGTCATACAAAGTCTGCATCTCAGGTGAGACACATTTAAACAAACACACTTAAGCACAATATCTAAAATAATGTTTGGTATGTAAGCATGTAAATGAAAAATTCATTTTACTGTATGAAATCCATTACTGATGTTTATGATATTTTTGAATCTTTTGTTGTGTATGTGTGTTTAAGTCAGGATCAGAGGTGAGCAGCGATGTGGAACCTGAAACAATATCAGTGTTGGGTTTTAATATCCACAGATCTGGTGAGACATCTGTTACAACACCCACACCACAAACATCCAGCTTTTAATCCTCAAGCAACATGTTCTTAATATAAATCTCTCTCTCTCTCTCTCTCTCTTTCTCTCTCACACACACACTCACACAGACATCACATGGTGTTGATGCTGAGAAGGTGAATTCAGTGATCAACCTGGATGTTCCTCAGGACTGAGAGACGTACATGCACCGGATCAGCCCTGCTGTCTGACTGTAAAGTTTGCCAACAGACCGATTATGCACCAACACATTTGAAGCATTAAATGTTCTTGTTTAATTAATGCGGATCTCGGACATTTACATGAAGGTGTTTAATCAGAGCTGCGGTGGGGAGCCACACATCTGCTCTGAGATGGTCGGACACGGGTCACAGTGA